>CM054061.1:34348074-34601329 GCA_028641055.1 Alopecurus myosuroides
AGGACAAGGACATGAGTAGCGAAAATCAAAACTCAGGAGTAACTATGCTATCATATGGCGATGCCGAGACTAATGTGGAAGAAAGATACTTTGGAAAGATCGAGGAGATATGGGAGCTCAACTACTGCGGAGAGACGGTGGTGCCAATGTTCCGTGTGAGATGGGCCAAGAATGTCAAGAAAGAAGGACGGTATTTCACCACAATGGTTATACCCGATGCTAAATCGAAGAACGCATCCGCGAAAAATGAGCCATGGGTACTCGCTAGCCAAGTTGACCAATGCTTCTTCATCACCGACCCGTCAAGGCCTAGCCGTGTTGTCGTGAGGAGGGGCAAGAGGAGCATCATCGGAATGGAAGGAGACGCCAACGAGGAAGACTTCAACAAGAACGGTGATCCGAAGATCGAGAGGAGTTCGACAAGCACTTCGACATGCCTACTACTGGTAAAGTAAGAAGGAAGACATCCCTACCTACACACGGTTGTCCGTTCACGCGAAGAAATCTCAAGGTGGCCGGTATAAAGTATCCAGTCGCCAACAAAAAGGGAAAGAGACGCTAATTAAGCTAGATCGGAACAGATCGAGACAAATTAAGAAGATTTTTGTGTGTATATACGTGCATGTGTATGTGTATGTGTATGTGAGACAAGCACTTTTTTCTATATATATGTATGTGAGACAAGCACTTTTTTCTATATATATGTATGTGAGACAAGCACTTCTTTATATATGTGCATGTATGTATGTGATTCTTTATATATGTGCATGTATGTATGTATGTGTATGTGATTCTTTCTTTCTTTATAATTAAATAAAATATTAAAAAATGTGGGGCAACCAGGATTCGAACCCAGGCCATTAGGCTTAAGTACCTCACAGCTAAACCAACTGGGCTAGTAATAGATAGTTGTCACATATAGAGCGTTTCGTTTTTTATTTATTTACCGACCCAATTCTGTGGCGCACCACTGGAAACATGCGCCATAGAAATCTCGTAGACTCAATCACATGTGGCCCCGCACATCGTGGCCACAGAATGGGCACAGGAAATTCTGTGGCGCACTCCTTAAAGGATGCGCCATAGAATTCTTACAATTCTGTGGCGCACGGGGTCTTGGTGCGCCACAGAATCGTCCTCTCAGCCAATGACATGTGGCCCCCATCTCCATCTTCCACACTTAGCCAATTCGCAGTTTATCCATCTCTCTCAAGCGCGCGACGACGAACCTCGATCTGGATCCCCTTCTCTTCTCCCTCGCGCTCGCCACCGTGGAGAATTCGTGTGGAGGTGCTAGGTGAAGGAGCATCGAGGAGGTGCAGGACCTAGCTAGGAGGAGGAGCGCGCGCCGTGACCTAGCCTAGGATCGAGAGGAGCCGTGCCGTTGCCATCTCATCGACCGCGGCCGCTCGACACCGCCGTCTTCCTCGACACCGCCGTTCGCCCCACCGAGGTTCCTCGCCCCGCGCCCACCCAGGTCAGTTCGCTGCTCGCCCCGCCCCGTTGCCCTATAAGGAGTACGATTTCTTGTCAGTTCTTGGTTTCTTTTTGCGAAATTCAGATCGATTGTCTAGGACTTGGCACCGGATCATGTTAGGTGTTCTTTTGTTTTGAATTGGATCCGCTTAATAATGCACATTGCCATGTGATAGTCATGAACTCGTAACCTCGTGTTCCATCGGTTTTGTCCTTCTATCAACATTTTGTTACGCTAATGGTGGTGGAGAAGGAACACGAGCAAGTATATTGCCCTGAGAAATCATATTATCGGTTTTATTCAATGCAAACATCTGATGCTCAGCAAAGCCAGGGCAAGCTTGCTCCATAATGTGGCCCATATGATGTGTGTTCCCTAATATTTTTTCCTGGTCGGAGTCGTGAGTCATGAGGTCCACATTAACTGAAGCTAATCACATATTTTATCTGGACATTTTTTACTTTTGAGCATGGCTTGGACCGTAGCTTCGAGCTTGTTTAACAGAAATCGATACGCACTTGCAGCAGCTTGCCAGTCCTTTTGTTTTCTGTAGTCAGGCAGCTTAGATTATGCAGGTGATTGCGACAAGTTTTCTACATGTGGCTGTTATCCTCTTGCATAATTTTGAATTTTTTCGGCCGTCTAGCTAGGCTCATATACCAGAAATGTCTCAGTCTTCTGAAAGAGAGATCAGTTGACCATGCACTTTCCGACCTTGGACTGTGATGTATTGCTAGCTTACTCAAGCCTGTTACAGCAGCAGCCGTAGAGGCCACAGTTGAGAATGTACATGTTTTTGTGCAGGTTTTTCTTTTTGAGATGCCAAAGTTTTGCGAGGAAGTTGATTTATTTCCTTCCGAGCAAATTTCTGGCACTCTTAGACATAGGAAAATTAGCAAAGGTCATGCCAAATTTTTCTATGAATTTTTTTATACTTAGTAGTTTCACTTCTAGTTTCCTGGTGGTCAATAGCTCAGTTCAACTGTAACTGCTAGATGCAAAACCAATTTACATCTTTGGTTTTTGAATTATCCATGAGCTAGTTGTGTTAGACTTGACAACAACCAATAATGCTTGCTTCAGTCAAAAATGCACACACACATACAGAGAAAAGAAGACAAAAATGCACTGCCAGATCTCCTGAATTCAGATTGTGCAACTAGCTCATTTGTTTCAGTCAAACCACACCATTGTGTTGTTGGCAGTAGCTAACTATATAGTTGCCTCATTTGTTTCAGATTACAAATATATAGTTAGAGACTTGTCCTTAAATCCTTAAATATATGTATGGCTAGAAAAAATATATATATAAGATAAGATTATAGAAGGAAAAGGAGAGCATGAATATAATGAAGCATACCCTTCTATACATCAGATATAGTGATATAATGGAAAAGATGCCATTTTAGAATTAGAATGTAGTCATCCATATTAATAGTATCATCATCATCGTCATACAGCTTGCCAAATAGATCTTCTGTTAACATTTAGTGAAGGCATATGGTAATTAAAGAAACAAATACCTCCGTGTGATCACTTTGCTTATTGACTGCACTTTGTTCCCTTGCTGCTCTGCTTAGCCTTGATGACTTCTTTGATGCTTCTGGGCCATGCCCTCTGCTAGTGGCCTTTCTTCTGAAAAGAAACAAGACGTTAAATGTTCGAACAAAAGTACAATTGTTTTGCTCAACTTCAAACGAGAGAAATGTTGTTATGCTGGGATGTCCTTTACAGCTTATGAAGCATACCCTTAAGAAGCAATAATAAAGTGTAACTTATTCCTGTTAGTTGGTATGTGGTGATAGCTCATGTTATTGTCAATAAGTTGCATGATATTTCCTATAATATTTGCGAGTGTCTGATGGATTGAACTTGCATAGGACTTACATTTGAATCTAATATGTTTTGTCATGTTCAATGCCCATACAAGTGCAATTGCAAAGACCTGGCTACCTTTATAAGGTTTTGTGCTGCTTAAGTTTATCCCAATAGTCGTATATCTCATGTCATGATTACACAAATTTTACATCTGGTCGGGTGAATAATAGTCATAATTGGTAGATCATAAATTTGATACTTTCAAGCGTTTGGTAGTATTTTCTCGCCAAAAGTTCCTTTAGAATAAAAAAGGAGTGCAAGTTACTAAGTTACTGAACTTTGAGCTTACAGAACAAACGGAATGTGCAAACTCTTCTTCCCATCTCACGCATATTTTCACCTTAGATATCTGTTTATTTATTCAAGCTAAACCCCGAATGATTATGCAAAACATCTTCATGAATAGGTGTGACTGTATGAAACAGAAGTTTTGCAAGAACTATATTGTATCACTTACTGTTTTGCAAGAACTATCTTTTCTTAGCTGCAACTTGCACTATATCCTCTATGGCCTATGGGTGTGTATGCGTTAACCTTAGGGATGTGCTACAGAGAGAATGTGCCTTGTAACAATTAACCACCTCCATCGACATACACCTCTCCTCCTCTCGACGGCCTGCAAAACGCAGATGCTCCACATTAGGGTTCAAGGAAGGAACAGAGTGTGCCTAACGAACTAGGGGGGTAAATCCTGGCTGTAACCTGCCAGTCACCAATCATCTGGTTTTTTGAAATAGGGAAAACAATGAATGGAATGCTGACGACAATGTATTCCTTACAAGCAATTTGTGGAACTAAAACCACACTTTCTTCACATAGGGGTCTTAGCTGGTACTGGATAGGATACCACTATGACAAGCTGGGAGTGCTACTAGCCACCAACAATATCTCGTATGATGCAGGTTCGTAGAGGCTTAACTAGAAAAGCTTGGTAACCATGAATTTGGAGTAACCAAGATTAATTTCAACCTAACCATGTTGAAGATCGGCATTGGTTATATACCATAATGGCACTAAAACTGAGCAGCAGTCAATCAGAGTAACACACTCTCAGTCGGAAGAACCAATAGCTTAACAGTTAACTTCAAACAAAAAGGTGCTAACACTATCAATGGGAAGAATCAAGAGCTTTGCAGTAAAATTAAAATTAAAAAAATGCTAATGTGGCCCATCAAACATGCTAACAATCATATAGTGCTCAGTTATGCACTTGAGCGAAGTGGGGCCATCACGTCAAGGAAATATCAGAGAGTGAAAGGGGTACTGAAATACAATGCCTTCACAAGAGATAAAGAGATCATACCATACTTCTAAACAATCTTAATACAAGAACAATGGTATCCCGTGGTCTGCAAAATTGGAATACGCAACAATATAAGCAGTATATAGTAGTACATGTTCAGTGTATAACCTCATCAGCAATTAAAAACATGACCACAAAGGCACCAGTCATAATATTCTCAGAGCCAAAGGGTGCAGTGTTCAATTCAAGTTCAGTTTAAATTCCCAGACAGTGTGCTTACTAAGGAATTTCATCATGAATCTACATTTTTTTTACTGTATTAGACGAGTAGAATTTCATCATGCAGTAAAAACAAGCAGGAATAATTTGAAATCCAAGCACGTCTATATTGAATAATTTGAAATCCAACTCAAAAACTCAAATTTGAATGTTATTACAGAAACATGTCTGGCTCTTCCAAGCACGTGTCCGTGCCCGAAGCCGGTGCCGAGGAAGAGGGCTGGGATGCCCACGCTGCAACCAGAATTGAGGAAGAGGACGTTGATTGGGGGTACTTGGAGGAAGAGGACCAGGATAAGAGCACCGATGGTGGTGGCACTGACCGCACGGCGGCTGGTGGTAGCGGCGACGCCGCCCCGACGACCGATAAGAAGAATAAGAAGCCCCGGGCCCCAAGGAAGGATCGTAAGCCGCAAGTGGTCGCGAATGTCACCGATACAATCACCGAGGTCTCGCCGAGTGGCCTACCATTGGCGCCTCGATCTGTTACCTCAGGGTACGGCATGCAGCTAGGGTGCATCGTGCGGGAAAGCATGTCGATCAACACGACGGACCTTAGAAGCGACGACAACAAGGCTTTGGTCGAAATCCTTCTGAAGAAGCTTCACCAGCGATACACGTTCCCGGAGCCGTTCAACAAAATGGTGGACTCTTTAGCCATCACGAAGATGAGCACCGCGTTGAGCAGCTGGAAATCCCGGGTGAAGAAGAAGATTGAAAAAGGTAAAAGCTGGGAGGAGATCAGTCGAAAAGACCCGACGCTTCAGAAAGAAGATTTCGAGATATTTAAGGAGTACTTGAACACCGAGGAGTGTAAAAAATGGACAAAATGGGGGAAGGATATGCGGGACCAAAACATAGGGCACCAACATCTCGGAAGCGGTGGTTACCAAGGAAAACATCCAACTTGGGAGAAGGAGGACCGCGAGATGGAACGTCTCGGAAAAGATAACCCCTGGCACAAAATCACGGATATACAAGTTAGGAACTTTGTCCGATCCCGGTACTTCTTAGACTGGAAGACGGGGGAATTCAAGACGAAAGACGAGGACGTGAAGGAATTTGAGAAACATTTGGTAAGGACACATATATCTCAAGTACATGTATATTGCATTGATCTAATAATTAGATAATGGGCTCACCTTAATTTCCTTTTGTCCGAAGGAGAGGGAGTTGCAGAAATCCTACTCGTCCGAAGGGTCGACGAGTCGGTGGGACACGCCTTTCAACAGAGCGACGAACGCATACAAGAAAAGGCCGTTGGATGCCCCGCCGACGTCAGCTGGCCGTATCTCCGGCTTTGGGCTAAACATGAAGGTAGCCGAGTACTACTCATCAGATGCCAAGTCAAAAAAGAAGAGGAAGACGACATCGACTAAGGATGATCCTGAGGTCGCGGAGCTGAAGAAGCAGATGGCGGCTCTAGAGAAGAAACTTGAGAGCAGAGAGGTGGACCCCGACAGGCTCAACCGATTAGTGGATGAGAGGCTCAAGGAAGTCATCTCCGCTGGGCTGATGGAGGGGCTAGCTTCCTGGAATGCGGGGGGTCAAATTGGACCGATCCATCTGCCCAGCTTCATCGGCAGCAACTCAAGCATGAACCAGCAAGTGCCGCCGCAACAGCTGACCCCCCAGATGCCGGCGCCACTCCTTCTGGTCACATCGCCGCCCCCTTCGGCAGCAATGCCGAAGAATGATGGGCCGGCCACCGGCACCGTCGCCCTTGTCTCGACACCCGCCGAGCTAGACGCCATCACCAAGGTAACTAATTAGTTAATCGTGATCTAACTACGCATTCTCAAGATGACTGTCATCTCATGATGCCTGGTATGTTGCCCAACAGGACGAACCTTGCGTACTCCTGCATCGTGTGGTCCCGGGCGGAGAGTTGGTGGATGTTGCTACCGGCACTATTATACAACCCATGCAACGCACTATGCACCACTCTCGAATGGACGAGAACGTGATGAAGGTGAAGTTGGCCAATGTAGTGCCGGAGTATCGCGACGTCCTCCCCCCCTTTCAACCTCCAGGCTGCGACGAGGAGGACAACTTGGTACTTGGAGAGTGCACGACTTGGGTGATGCAATGGCCGAAGAGCCAGATTCGTCTTGGGGGGGGGTCTTGTGATCAAGCGCAACACCGGCGCCACATCCCCTATGGCCCCGCAGAATAAGGTTGTCCGGCCCACGAAGCAAAGAGCCCTCCAGACAGCACCCAAGGCCGCCGCCCCTCAGAAGGAAACAGTAGTCGTCACCACCACCACCCAGAAGGAACCGGCGGTTGTTGCCACCACCACCCAGAAGGAACCGGCGGTTGTTGCCACCACAACAAGGCACAAAGTGTTGTTGGGAAATATGCCGCAACGACCGGCCAAAAGATCATCAAAAGCAGTTGTGCCTCAACCGCCGGTATCACAGCCGCCGGCATCACAGCCGCCGTCACCACCAAAGGACGTGGACAACTAGTTTGCTGGAGCCGCCGGTGTCGAAGACTATCATTACGATGACAATGTCGACATCAATGCCTACCTCAACACGGGCTACAGCCAAGATAGGTACATGCCTGATATGAATCGTGACGATGAAGTCTTCCGCAGTCACGGCGATCAACCTAGACGTACTGAAGTCACGCAGCGCCTGACCTACCCGGAGGGTACAGTATTCAGCCCTAGCACACTGCATAAGACAATCGTAGGGTCGTCCCGAGCACCCGCACCCCCAGCTCCCTCACCCCCAGCTCCCGCAGCAGATCAAGCCACCGCCAGCAAGAAGATTAGAAAGAGACCTGCTAAAAAGATCCAGCATACTAAGATCTTGGCCGACGCCGTGGTACGACCCCGTAAGGATGGCTTGACCCGCTTGCATGAAGCTGGGAAACCGATACTGGGTCCGGACGAGATACATGGGGCAACTGGACCGATGCTCACATTGCAGCACATTATCGTGATGCTAGAGGGCCTCCTTCTTCAAGACAAGTGTCCAAATTACCCTGTGTTCACGGTCAAGGTGCCAGAGGGCCCGGACTTCGTCAATGAAGACCCCGCGGGACTGTTCTTCATAGCGTATGAGGATATCTTCAATCTGTTTCACTCGAGACGGCTGGACTATAACTTGGTCCGCCTATACGCGCTCAATGCTCAGATGCAGATCCAGCGAGAGTTACCCCCTAACGTTATGGTAGCGGATCCCTACTACATGCGTGATAGCCAGCTGGAGGAAGGATCAAGTACACGGACCAAGGCAGTGAAGTACCTCGAGAGCTTCATGTTGAGAAACGGTGAGAACAAGACGGACATTCTTTTGCCTGTCTTCCCCGAGTAAGTCTCGCGATCGTCTTAGCTAATGTTTTTTTTTTAGGTTTCATCCATTGCTTATCCTGGATTCAATTGCATGTGTTGAGCAGGGACACATATTGCACACTCATCGTGCTTTGCCCACAATATTCACTTGCCCAATACTTCGACTCGTCGAATGTGACGAAGAGGAAAGACTACACCAGAATAAGGGGTGTTCTCGATGAGGCTATCAATGGCTACGCCCAAAATGGAGGCACATTCGAAAAGAAACAAGAATGTATCATGCCGGCTACTGGCAAATACGGGTTCAGGCACGTGACCGAGTTCCCCTGCATCAAGCAGCCGGCTTGGAGCACGAAAGAGGCCTTCTATGCCCTCCATCACCTCAAAGGGATTGTCCGCGATGCAAACAATTTGAATCATCCTTCTAGACTCCGAGACTGGTCCAACAAAATGGCGGGGGAAATCTCACAGGAAGATCTTATGCAAGATTTTCATCGCATCAAAGTCAAGTTGTCGGAGATAATCATTGAAGATGTCAACAACAGGGGAGGGTCCTTGCACCAACCCATAGGGTTATGCCAGAGGGATATCCAGGAACGCCTAGAGCGGCAGGCTGATCGTAGGACGTGGATGACCAAGGACCTATATAAGCCGTTTCCGGCGCCGCTCCAGTTGAGGTATCGTTGATCGAGGTGTGCGTAGCTAGCTACTATTAGTTTGTTTAACAAAATTTGCTTAACTTATATAAGCCTAGCTACTATATTAGTTTAGCTCTAAACTTAGGCCTAGCTAGCTACTATTAGTTTGATCTAAACTTAGGCCTAGCTAGCTACTATTAGTTAGCTCTAAACTTAACTAGATGATGCCCCGCGCGTTGCTGCGGTAAATTAGTCCAGTATCTTTTTGGAATGTATGTAGGCCGGAAAAAATATACATCACTATCACAATGTACAACTCCCACTGTGTTGCTCTTGAAAACACTTATTCTACAGTGTTATCAAATATCTTGCTAAAATTTGGTTGACAGGAAAATCAATTATCATTCTTGCAAAAAAGAGAGTATCTTAGATGAAAAACGACTCAACTCGTATTTAGAAATGAAAAAGAGTACCTCCTATACTAGTTTTTGGTTGATTTCTAATAGGGCAAACATCATGCAAACACGCCACCCAGTAGTAAAAATAAGTAGCAGCCGGATCACATAATAACCATATGCCTCACCATGATTTCACATCACCCATCGCATAGGACAAAAGGGAAGAAGAATCACAAGCTCACCTGAATCATGCAGACCAACTGGAGGCCACCCCTGCCAGCAATCTCCTTTACCTAGAAACAAAAGCAAAAAAGAGGTTGCTAGGACTCAAAAAATACTCAAAGTCAGCACCAATGTTGCGTTATGCAAAACTCATTTTCCAGCAATCTGCAGTAGGAAAGGCTAGTTACCGGAACTTGGCAAAACTGTGAGAGTTTCAGTTTCACATTTTCTTCCGGTGGCTGCCATAAAGCACAGAGCACAAACAATGTACAAAGTTAGCATCCGAATTGACAGACTGATAACAGGGGGTAGGGCTCTAAAAGAAAGAAAATACATGTTTGATACCTTGATACTACGGCATGCCAAGATATCAGGCATAAAGCCCAGTCCTCTTTGTCCACAGACCCTATGCTGCGTAGGCTTGGTTTTCTAGATAAATGACAGTTTGCGTTATTTAAAGGAAACAATGCAGATGAAAGTGAGTATTACTGGTGCTTCTGTATGAGTAAAAGTTACCTGTTCACCAACTACATTTAGAACCGGTACAAGACTAACATGGACCAAGCAAAAGTTTCCAGGTCCTGAAATGCATATGGAGTAAGATCATGTTAATGGAAGCTCGATTTTTCTTCAAAGATAAAAACTGAAGCTACATATTGTCAAGCATATTGCCAAAGGAACAAGGAAAACACTCAAGGCCTTCGCTTTTTCTCACCTACGCGCTACGAAAATTGACCTAAGGCTTCGATTCAATGTCCCCTGCACCAAGAATGCCGCTGTTATTATTCAGTGAAATACTCTGTCCGCGCCCATAATGTTATTAACAAGTTTCGCAGTTCACGCAGTGGTGCAGTATGTTGTTCTTACCTATAGTGACACCAAGTTCTTTTACACAAACATCAACTGGCTTCTATGTGCCATCAACTGGATACATCACCATAGACTCGACCACTCTTGTATTTCATTTGTAATGTGCGGTGCAACCTGATTAAAGAGACTTAGTTCAGTAAAGTCGTCAATAAAAGATGGTACTCTTTGCACAAGAACAGAGAAACAGGGAAACTCTATCCTAATTACAAATTCGCACCTGAAACAGTTTTTCCGAGGTAGTCTCCTCTTCGTTCTTTGTCAATAACGGCCTGTAGTTTGAGCATTAGAGAGGCAACTTTAACTGTTTGAGAAAGGAAGAAGCAAATTGCAATATACTTTTCTTGCAAAATTAGTATATGTAATAAGGAGGGTATAAAATCTAAGGTATAGCATATTCTCCATCGGTCATAATTTTCGATAGCTACAGAACTGCCAGTAACTACATTTGGCCTTTAACTGCCATCCTAGTCCTAGGCCCATCTGACCAGGCCCCTGCGCATATGACTGTCAAGGTGAAATACAAACCACAGATTCTGGTTAGGTGACAGAAGTAAATCTTTGTGGGTTCCATGGAAATTTCTGGTAATCAAGTGCCCAACTGGATATGCCTAGTTGAAGTAATACCCAAGAATTAGATCAGCATCAGACCAGGCCCCTGCGCATATGACTGTCAAGGTGAAATACAAACCACAGATTCTGGTTAGGTGACACAAGTAAATCTTTGTGGGTTCCATGGAAATTTCTGGTAATCAAGTGCCCAACTGGATATGCCAAGTTGAAGTAATACCCAAGAATTAGATCAGCATCAAAATTTCTGGTACAGACACCTGATACCTTTCCAAAGGTATGCTTTATGCATCAAAGGATGTTGGCATCAGCTACAACTTCTGCAAGACAAATTATATATGGGCTTAGTGCACAATTTTTCTTTACTATGAAACTTGCAGTCACTGTGAATTAAGAAGTAAGAAGAATGGTAGGTCATATTAGCCATGGAAAAACGAAGGAATTGGCCTAGATTAGCATATTGCCCTTCTCTTGCTCCTAAGTGCTCTAATTATTGATACTACTAGACCATGACAGCACGCATTGCCACGCCCGTCTATCTTACGAAAGAAAAATAAAAGCTTGAGCAAAACTGAACAATACAAATATCTGAGTAAACATTTACCATCTGTTATATTTCTATAGTCAAATGCACAGTTAGTAATATGAGGAACGAAGTAAGCTATCTTTTAACATAGTATGCATATTTGTGAAAAACGACTCAACTCGTATTCTCCAGTTTCTGATTTGTGAAGAGCATGTGCAAGCATTCTTTGTATTTTCTGCCAGCTAGTTGTTCAGCGTGATCCTCCTATACTGTACGTGTACTATAATTTACTGCTAGGTGCTGTTGACCCTTGAGAATTAAGAAAGATGAAATACTTAGTGGTCTGCACGATACCAGGACCAACGAGTTAGTTCTGGCTATGCATGACCCGAAAGGTTGAGGCATGGTATGTCTGTCCCCTAATAGCAGCAATCGAAAACAAATATTTCGACACACAACTAACACTACAGGAATGGGCCGATATGCCGACGGCCAAATCCTATGCCGACGGCAATTTGTCGGGGCCGTCGGCATAGGCTTAGTGAGCAAATCCCAAATTGCGAAAAAAAAAAAATTGCTGTGCCGACGGCAATGCCGTCGGCCTTTTGTTTTTTTTTTTTTTTTTTTTGAGCTACGCCGACGGCTGCCGTCGGCATCGACCCTAAGAGGGAATTCAGAATTGAAAAAAAAAAAAATTGAGCTATGCCGACGGCAAAGCCGTCGGCATAGCCAAGCTCAAATTTTTTGTTTTTCGACTTAATCACCGTTTTGATCATAACTTTTGCGTTCCAACTCGGATTTTGACGTTCTTTAGCTCGTTTCGAAGAGGAGAAATATATCTAAATTATCATGCATATTGTTAAAGCTAAATAATTAGATAAAAATCATAAGAAATAACGCAACTAACAGTAATGGGTTAACAGTTTCGTCTGAGAGGATTGTGGGGCGTCTGAATCCAACCAAAATCTAGGGGACCTTAAAATCATGATGAAATAGGTATTTGTGTACCTAAAAATGATTTTTTCAAAAAATTATGAGCAAACTAGGAGGCACCTGTAGTTCAAATTTGACCCGTTTCCAGCTGAATCGGCAGAAACTTGTGTTCTTCAAAAGAGGTTGATGAAAACCTTTTCAGAGGAAAATAATTGGTTATTCGTGCATATAACATGGTCTAGTATATTCAAAAAATGCAGCTCCCAGGTTTTGCAACATATTTATGGTTGATGCTTCACAAAAAAAGCCATTTTTCACACTCGGAAGATGGAAAATGGTTTTTTTATTGAATGAAAAGGAAAACTTTCTTCGGGAACATTGTCCGTGCTTCCAATATGCATGTTTGTGTGGAATATGGGCATATTTAAACAAACTATGCCATGGATTTGGCCATTACACCCGTCATTTGGCCCGAAACCCTAGAATGTTCGTAGGAGATAGCTCATTTATGTGAACATATTTTCAACACAACTGTTGTATTCCAAGTTTATTATTTTTGGTGGATACTAGGACATATATAATGACACCACGCGAAGGTCTTGCATCATTTTGAGGTTTTTTAAATTTTCTGGAATTTTCTAAGTAGGTTTCGGGAAAAAGTCAAGACGGCGGGCATGACCGTTCGTATCTAGGGCTTGAATATTGAGAAACTCTTGGTGTATCTCTGATGAAATAGGTGTTGTGTACCTAAAAATGATTTTTTCAAAAAATTATGAGCAAACTAGGAGGCACCTGTAGTTCAAATTTGACCCGTTTCCAGCTGAATCGGCAGAAACTTGTGTTCTTCAAAAGAGGTTGATGAAAACCTTTTCAGAGGAAAATAATTGGTTATTCGTGCATATAACATGGTCTAGTATATTCAAAAAATGCAGCTCCCAGGTTT
The DNA here is from genome assembly GCA_028641055.1 of Alopecurus myosuroides. Lineage (NCBI taxonomy): Eukaryota > Viridiplantae > Streptophyta > Magnoliopsida > Poales > Poaceae > Alopecurus > Alopecurus myosuroides. The sequence goes on from CM054061.1 coordinate 34,361,350, forward strand.
TGCAACATATTTATGGTTGATGCTTCACAAAAAAAGCCATTTTTCACACTCGGAAGATGGAAAATGGTTTTTTTATTGAATGAAAAGGAAAACTTTCTTCGGGAACATTGTCCGTGCTTCCAATATGCATGTTTGTGTGGAATATGGGCATATTTAAACAAACTATGCCATGGATTTGGCCATTACACCCGTCATTTGGCCCGAAACCCTAGAATGTTCGTAGGAGATAGCTCATTTATGTGAACATATTTTCAACACAACTGTTGTATTCCAAGTTTATTATTTTTGGTGGATACTAGGACATATATAATGACACCACGCGAAGGTCTTGCATCATTTTGAGGTTTTTTAAATTTTCTGGAATTTTCTAAGTCGGTTTCGGGAAAAAGTCAAGACGGCGGGCATGACCGTTCGTATCTAGGGCTTGAATATTGAGAAACTCTTGGTGTATCTCTGATGAAATAGGTATTTGTGTACCTAAAAATGATTTTTTCAAAAAATTATGAGCAAACTAGGAGGCACCTGTAGTTCAAATTTGACCCGTTTCCAGCTGAATCGGCAGAAACTTGTGTTCTTCAAAAGAGGTTGATGAAAACCTTTTCAGAGGAAAATAATTGGTTATTCGTGCATATAACATGGTCTAGTATATTCAAAAAATGCAGCTCCCAGGTTTTGCAACATATTTATGGTTGATGCTTCACAAAAAAAGCCATTTTTCACACTCGGAAGATGGAAAATGGTTTTTTTATTGAATGAAAAGGAAAACTTTCTTCGGGAACATTGTCCGTGCTTCCAATATGCATGTTTGTGTGGAATATGGGCATATTTAAACAAACTATGCCATGGATTTGGCCATTACACCCGTCATTTGGCCCGAAACCCTAGAATGTTCGTAGGAGATAGCTCATTTATGTGAACATATTTTCAACACAACTGTCGTATTCCAAGTTTATTATTTTTGGTGGATACTAGTACATATATAATGACACCACGCGAAGGTCTTGCATCATTTTGAGGTTTTTTAAATTTTCTGGAATTTTCTAAGTCGGTTTCGGGAAAAAGTCAAGACGGCGGGCATGACCGTTCGTATCTAGGGCTTGAATATTGAGAAACTCTTGGTGTATCTCTGATGAAATAGGTATTTGTGTACCTAAAAATGATTTTTTCAAAAAATTATGAGCAAACTAGGAGGCACCTGTAGTTCAAATTTGACCCGTTTCCAGCTGAATCGGCAGAAACTTGTGTTCTTCAAAAGAGGTTGATGAAAACCTTTTCAGAGGAAAATAATTGGTTATTCGTGCATATAACATGGTCTAGTATATTCAAAAAATGCAGCTCCCAGGTTTTGCAACATATTTATGGTTGATGCTTCACAAAAAAAGCCATTTTTCACACTCGGAAGATGGAAAATGGTTTTTTTATTGAATGAAAAGGAAAACTTTCTTCGGGAACATTGTCCGTGCTTCCAATATGCATGTTTGTGTGGAATATGGGCATATTTAAACAAACTATGCCATGGATTTGGCCATTACACCCGTCATTTGGCCCGAAACACTAGAATGTTCGTAGGAGATAGCTCATTTATGTGAACATATTTTCAACACAACTGTCGTATTCCAAGTTTATTATTTTTGGTGGATACTAGGACATATATAATGACACCACGCGAAGGTCTTGCATCATTTTGAGGTTTTTTAAATTTTCTGGAATTTTCTAAGTCGGTTTCGGGAAAAAGTCAAGACGGCGGGCATGACCGTTCGTATCTAGGGCTTGAATATTCAGAAACTCTTGGTGTATCTCTGATGAAATAGGTATTGTGTACCTAAAAATGATTTTTTCAAAAAATTATGAGCAAACTAGGAGGCACCTGTAGTTCAAATTTGACCCGTTTCCAGCTGAATCGGCAGAAACTTGTGTTCTTCAAAAGAGGTTGATGAAAACCTTTTCAGAGGAAAATAATTGGTTATTCGTGCATATAACATGGTCTAGTATATTCAAAAAATGCAGCTCCCAGGTTTTGCAACATATTTATGGTTGATGCTTCACAAAAAAAGCCATTTTTCACACTCGGAAGATGGAAAATGGTTTTTTTATTGAATGAAAAGGAAAACTTTCTTCGGGAACATTGTCCGTGCTTCCAATATGCATGTTTGTGTGGAATATGGGCATATTTAAACAAACTATGCCATGGATTTGGCCATTACACCCGTCATTTGGCCCGAAACCCTAGAATGTTCATAGGAGATAGCTCATTTATGTGAACATATTTTCAACACAATTGTCGTATTCCAAGTTTATTATTTTTGGTGGATACTAGGACATATATAATGACACCACGCGAAGGTCTTGCATCATTTTGAGGTTTTTTAAATTTTCTGGAATTTTCTAAGTCGGTTTCGGGAAAAAGTCAAGACGGCGGGCATGACCGTTCGTATCTAGGGCTTGAATATTGAGAAACTCTTGGTGTATCTCTGATGAAATAGGTATTTGTGTACCTAAAAATGATTTTTTCAAAAAATTATGAGCAAACTAGGAGGCACCTGTAGTTCAAATTTGACCCGTTTCCAGCTGAATCGGCAGAAACTTGTGTTCTTCAAAAGAGGTTGATGAAAACCTTTTCAGAGGAAAATAATTGGTTATTCGTGCATATAACATGGTCTAGTATATTCAAAAAATGCAGCTCCCAGGTTTTGCAACATATTTATGGTTGATGCTTCACAAAAAAAGCCATTTTTCACACTCGGAAGATGGAAAATGGTTTTTTTATTGAATGAAAAGGAAAACTTTCTTCGGGAACATTGTCCGTGCTTCCAATATGCATGTTTGTGTGGAATATGGGCATATTTAAACAAACTATGCCATGGATTTGGCCATTACACCCGTCATTTGGCCTGTTTCCAGCTGAATCGGCAAAAACTGTCAAAATGGCCACCATGGCTATTCATCAAAAGAGTTTAATTTTTTCTAAACTATCGATGTTTTTATGATATGGATGTCATATTTGAATTTCTCTAATTTTTCTAATCGATTTAGACATTTTATTTGTCAAATTTCGATTTACGGATTTAAAGATATAAATTATTGTATATTAAATAATTTATTCACAAAATAAAGTAATTTCTAACATTATATTGTTATTTAGTCAATAAATATAATTATATAATCATTGTTATTTGTTCAAATATATTTTAAAATTTATACAATAGAGAAGTTTAACATCATTCCCCACAGGTTAATATGATTGATATGATAGTAATATCAGTAAGTTCTCACATCTCATATGGAATCTAGTTTGGAAGGAACTCAAAGGTTAAGCGTGCTTGGGCTGGAGGAATTTCAGGATGGGTGACCGAATGGGAAGTTTGACTAAGTTAAGTATGTTGACTAGATTAATTGTGTAATTAGAGATTAGAGATTAAATATGTGGCTAAGTGAAAAATTCTGGAATAGAATGTCAAAAAAGTTCAAAAAAAAAAAAAAAATTTTTTTTTTTTTTTTCAAAATTCGAATTTTGGAAATATTGTGCCGACGGCTTTGCCGTCGGCATAGAGCTTAGTGTGCCGACGGCTTTGCCGTCGGCATAGCCTACGCCGACGGTTTTTTATGTGCCGACGGCCATTTGGCCATGTGCCGACGTGGGATGTGCCGACGGCGGCCGTCGGCACAGGCTGTGCCGACGGCTTTTTAGCCTGTGCCGACGGCTTTTGGCCGTCGGCATATGCGGCGTTTCCTGTAGTGTAACTACCTGTATTGTGGCATTTACCACCGTAGATGGTAGATTAATTGGTAGATAACTCTAGCGTTTACTCTGAATCTTTAGTGTCGCTTCCCGCCGATTGTCAGTAGAGAACGGCGGTTGCTCAGTTCCAGATTGTAAAATTATCTTCCATTCTTCTTTATCTTGCATCATCATGGGTTTGTGACTGCCTGATGTGCACATAAGAGGAGGATGATGAGTGAGGACTAATCAGACTTCCCTTTAATATGCTGACCAAATCAGATTTAAGAGAGTAGATTTATAATGAATTTTTCTATTTAGCTAATTGTAAAGGCCATGTCTTCTCAAAATGCAAAGCTGCAAAGGAGTGATATAATTTTTTAACCTATGAGCTGTAATATAATTTTTTAACCTATGAGCTGTAAGAGAATTATTGTTGCGATGTAAAACTTTAGGGTATGCAATTGCATAGTGGATTTTTATAGAAGGAGAATTTTTGTTAAGCGGCAGTGAAGGTTGCAAACAACCCGCTGTGACGCATATATGCCTTAGTTGTTTTTTGCATTATACTTACTAATATTAACTTAGGCCTAGCTAGCTACTATTAGTTAGCTCTAAACTCCTAGCTATCTTTGATGTTTATTTTTTGTTTCCTTAGTTGTTTTTTATGAACATATATGACTTAGTTGTTTTTTCTTTATACTTACTAATATGCTTTGTGTCTATCTATATAGATGACGTACTATGTGGTGTTCGAGGGTCGGGTTCCAGGAGTCTATGACGAGTGGAAGGACTGCAAAGCACAGGTCGACAAGTTCAGCGGCAACTGCTATAAAGGATACGAGACTAGACACGAGGCGGTTGCGAAGTGGAGGGACCACCAGTCGAAACAGAAGAACAAGATGAAGACCTCCATCAAGCTACCGTTCTTGCTCTCCATCATCACCGTGCTTGTAGTCTATTTCATCTTAGCTTAGGCATTTGTAACTTGACAACTCGAGTAACTATGTGGTGACAATTATTGTTCGATGATGTGTTTGACAACTCGAGTAACTATGTGATCACTTTGAGACAAATTCGATACTTTGCACTATGTATCACTATTGTGATTAAGTAACTTTGTCAAATATCAGTAATATGTTATATGTTGTCAAATATCACTGCTGTGAATAATTCCTGTATAATTCCTGTATAATTCCTGTATATTCAAACTGTATACAGCAGAAACAATTTAAATTTCGAAATATTGCAGATGTTTCTGTGGCGCACCGTTGGACAATTCTGTGGCGCACCTTCTTCTGTGGCGCACCAGTTGGGGATGCGCCACAGAATAGACTATTTCTGTGGCGCATGGGATAGGTGCGCCACAGAATCCACTATTTCTGTGGCGCACGGGCTGGGTGCGCCACAGAAATTATTTTTGTGGCGTGTGTTCTGTGGCGCACCCCTGTGGCCCCAGGGTGCGCCACAGAATAGGATTTTGGTGCGCCACAGAAGAGGGTTTCCCTACTAGTGTATGACTCTTGAGGAAGAGCATGATGGTGGAGTTTCTCTAGAAGATGAACTTGAATCTATTGAATCAACCCATAATGAACTTGTCTCTAAAATCATTAAGGAACGTGATCTTGCTATTGCTAAATATAAAAAGGCTAAAAAGGATAAAGTCGAGTTTGGGGTTGGTCATGGTAAACTAACCGAGGAGTTTGAAAAGCTAACCAATGCCCACAAAGCTTTGGAGAGCCAACACTCATCCCTCAAAGAGTTGCATGAACAACTGCAAACTCAACTTACTCAATCTAACCACCCTAGCACCTCTACTTCTTCTTGTGATCATGCAAATATTATTGAGGAAAATGCTAGGTTGAAGGATGAGCTAGCAAGGATTAAGTGCAAAAGCCCTCAAGTTGAGAAGGTTGTGTTAGCCACCCCACAAGTGGTTGCCTCTAGCCCAAACGCGGTCATTGCTAGACCACAATTGAGTGCTCCAAGACAACAAGTGGGTAAGCAAGGTCTTGGCTATATAGCCAAGAAGAAGAACAAGAAGAAGAACCAACACTGTGCTTCGGGTGGTATTGTCATTAGGGACAACACTACTCGTAGCGCACCCGCTCAAGCCAACAATGATGCCTCGAGTAGTAGTGTCATGAGGGACAACACTACTCGTAGCACCTCCGCGGGAACTAACAATCCACACCATTTCTTATATGTTGATTATTATGGTGTTGTGCAAGCTAAATATGTTGGTCCAATTGAGGGGTTCATTGACTACACTAACACCGGGGCTAGGGTATCTCCGGAGAGGGGATCCGGAGCGTCGGGATCCCACCTAAACCAATGCTTTGCCATGCCATGTGTGTTACAGTGTATCATGGGTGTTGGGTGCCAAAGATACCATCACTCTCTGTGTTGGGGCCTCACCGATGTCGGATTCGCTCTCGCGGGTTCCAGGACTGCTCACACCCCGAAACTCCCGGATCTGACGTAACGGGGGGAATCTTGCAAGGAGGTGGGCCCTACCATTGTCAAGGGTGTTCCTTTGGCCTAGCATGACACAACCAAGCAACTAGTTCCACTTTTCTACCCACTTCGGGCTCACGCAGAGGGGGCTAGACGCCGGTTCCGTCTTTTTCTACACCGGGACTAGGGTATCTCCGGAGAGGGGATCCGGAGCGTCGGGATCCCACCTAAATCAATGCTTTGCCATGCCATGTGTGTTAGAGTGTATCATGGGTGTTGGGTTCCAAAGATACCATCACTCTCTGTGTTGGGGCCTCACCGACGTCGGATTCTCTCTCGCGGGTTCTAGGACTGCTCACACCCCTAAACACCCGGATCTGACGTAACGGGGGGATCTTGCAAGGAGGTGGGCCCTACCATTGTCAAGGGTGTTCATTGGGCCTAGCATGACACAACCAAGCAACTAGTTCCACTTTGCTACCCACTTCCGGCTCACGCAGAGTGCGCTAGACGCCAGTTCTGTCTTTTTCTACACCGGGGCTAGGGTATCTCCGGAGAGGGGATCCGGAGCGTCGGGATCCCACCTAAACCAATGTTTTGCCATACCATGTGTGTTAGAGTGTATCATGGGTGTTGGGTTCCAAAGATACCATCACTCTCTGTGTTGGGGGCTCATCGACGTCGGATTCTCTCTCGCGGGTTCCAGGACTGCTCACACCCCTAAACTCCCGGATCTGACGTAACGGGGGGATCTTGCAATTAGGTGGGACCTACCATTGTCAAGTGTGTTCCTTGGGCCTATCATGACACAACCAAGAAACTAGTTCCACTTTGTTACCCACTTCCGGCTCACGTAGAGGGGGCTAGACGTCGGTTCCGTCTTTTTCTACACCGGGGCTAGGGTATCTCCGGAGAGGGGATCCGGAGCGTCGGGATCCCACCTAAACTAATGCTTTGCCATGCCATGTGTGTTAGAGTGTATCATGGGTGTTGGGTTCCAAAGATACCATCACTCTCTGTGTTGGGGCCTCACCGACGTCGGATTCTCTCTCGCGGGTTCCAGGACTGCTCACACCCCTGAACACCCGGATCTGACGTAACGGGGGGGGGGGGATCTTGCAAGGAGGTGGGCCCTACCATTGTCAAGGGTGTTCCTTGGGCCTAGCATGACACAACCAAGCAACTAGTTCCACTTTTCTACACACTTCCGGCTCACGCAGAGGGGGCTAGACGCCGGTTCCTTCTTTTTCTACACCGGGGCTAGGGTATCTCCGGAGAGGGGATCCGGAGCGTCGGGATCCCACCTAAACCAATGCTTTGACATGCCATGTGTGTTAGAGTGTATCATGGGTGTTGGGTGCCAAAGATACCATCACTCTCTGTGTTGGGGCCTCACCGACGTCGGATTCTCTCTCGCGGGTTCCAGGACCGCTCACACCCCGAAACTTCCGGAACGGGGGGAACCTTGAAATTAGGTGGGCCCTACCATTGTCAAGGGTGTTCCTTTGGACTAGCATGACACAACCAAGCAACTAGTTCCACTTTGCTACCCACTTCCGGCTCACGCAGAGGGGGCTGGACGCCGGTTCCGTCTTTTTCTACACCGGGGCTAGGGTATCTCCGGAGAGGAGATCCGGAGCGTCGGGATCCCACCTAAACCAATGTTTTGCCATGCCATGTGTGTTAGAGTGTATCATGGGTGTTGGGTTCCAAAGATACCATCACTCTCTGTGTTGGGGGCTCATCGACGTCGGATTCTCTCTCGCGGGTTCCAGGACTGCTCACACCCCTAGACTCCCGGATCTGACGTAACGGGGGGATCTTGCAATTAGGTGGGTCCTACCATTGTCAAGTGTGTTCCTTGGGCCTATCATGACACAACCAAGCAACTAGTTCCACTTTGCTACCCACTTCCGGCTCACGTAGAGGGGGCTAGACGTCGGTTTCGTCTTTTTCTACACCGGGGCTAGGGTATCTCCGGAGAGGGGATCCGGAGCGTCGGGATCCCACCTAAACTAATGCTTTGCCATGCCATGTGTGTTAGAGTGTATCATGGGTGTTGGGTTCCAAAGATACCATCACTCTATGTGTTGGGGCCTCACCGACGTCGGATTCTCTCTCGCGGGTTCCATGACTGCTCACACCCCTAAACACCCGGATCTGACGTAACGGGGGGATCTTGCAAGGAGGTGGGCCCTACCATTGTCAAGGGTGTTCCTTGGGCCTAGCATGACACAACCAAGAAACTAGTTCCACTTTGCTACACACTTCCGGCTCACGCAGAGGGGGCTAGACGCCGGTTCCGTCTTTTTCTACACCGGGGCTAGGGTATCTCCGGAGAGGGGATCCGGAGCGTCGGGATCCCACCTAAACCAATGCTTTGACATGCCATGTGTGTTAGAGTGTATCATGGGTGTTGGGTGCCAAAGATACCATCACTCTCTGTGTTGGGGCCTCACCGACGTCGGATTCTCTCTCGCGGGTTCCAGGACCGCTCACACCCCGAAACTTCCGGAACGGGGGGAACCTTGCAATTAGGTGGGCCCTACCATTGTCAAGGGTGTTCCTTTGGCCTAGCATGACACAACCAAGCAACTAGTTCCACTTTGCTACCCACTTCCGGCTCACGCAGAGGGGGCTGGACGCCGGTTCCGTCTTTTTCTACACCGGGGCTAGGGTATCTCCGGAGAGGGGATCCGGAGCGTCGGGATCCCACCTAAACCAATGCTTTGCCATGCCATGTGTGTTAGAGTGTATCATGGGTGTTTGGTTCCAAAGATACCATCACTCTCTGTGTTGGGGCCTCGCCGACGTCGGATTCTCTCTCGCGGGTTCCAGGACTGCTCACACCCCTAAACACCCGGATCTGACGTAACGGGGGGGGGGGATCTTGCAAGGAGGTGGGCCCTACCATTGTCAAGGGTGTTCCTTTGGCCTAGCATGACACAACCAAGCAACTAGTTCCACTTTGCTACCCACTTCCGGCTCACGCAGAGGGGGCTGGACGCCGGTTCCGTCTTTTTCTACACCGGGGCTAGGGTATCTCCGGAGAGGGGATCCGGAGCGTCGGGATCCCACCTAAACCAATTCTTTGCCATGCCATGTGTGTTAGAGTGTATCATGGGTGTTGGGTTCCAAAGATACCATCACTCTCTGTGTTGGGGCCTCACCGACGTCGGATTCGCTCTCGCGGGTTCCAGGACTGCTCACACCCCGAAACTCCCGGATCTGACGTAACGGGGGGAATCTTGCAAGGAGGTGGGCCCTACCATTGTCAAGGGTGTTCCTTTGGCCTAGCATGACACAACCAAGCAACTAGTTCCACTTTGCTACCCACTTCGGGCTCACGCAGAGGGGGCTAGACGCCGGTTCCGTCTTTTTCTACACCGGGGCTAGGGTATCTCCGGAGAGGGGATCCGGGGCGTCGGGATCCCACCTAAACCAATGCTTTGCCATGCCATGTGTTTTACAGTGTATCATGGGTGTTGGGTGCCAAAGATACCATCACTCTCTGTGTTGGGGCCTCACCGACGTCGGATTCGCTCTCGCGGGTTCTAGGACTGCTCACACCCCTAAACTCCCGGATCTGACGTAACGGGGGAAATCTTGCAAGGAGGTGGGCCCTACCATTGTCAAGGGTGTTCCTTTGGCCTAGCATGACACAACCAAGCAACTAGTTCCACTTTGCTACCCACTTCGGGCTCACGCAGAGGGGGCTAGACGCCGGTTCCGTCTTTTTCTACACCGGGGCTAGGGTATCTCACGCAGAGGGGATCCGAAGCGTCGGGATCCCACCTAAACCAATGTTTTGCCATGCCATGTGTCAAGGGTGTTCCTTGGGACTAACATGACACTTGAACACACACCACTACGATTATTTTTGAATTTTACGACTAGATTGAAATTCCAAGGAAGAGGGATACACGACAGTGGATCTAAACATTCTAGGATACATGGACAAACCATTTGTCCCAGCCATCTTGTGGCTCAGGTCTAGTCATACTCCTGCCTAGGCGTATAATACATGTACTCGTAGTCGTCGAAGTCGCCGCCGCCGTCGTCGCTGTCGTCGGATGGGGGCTGAAATGTCAATGGGGGAGCACGCCTGGACTGCGGGTAGCGCAGGCGGGGGTTATCGCCGTTCCTTATGTAGTTCATGACGCCCTGGAGAGTCCGGCCGTGCCACCACAGCCGACGACCAGCCTCGTTGAAGTTCGAAGGAGGCGGGCCGTCCCCCTCGTACCTAGCGAGCGCCCTCTCACGCCGATTGAAGAAGAAGATGTCCCAACCTGCGCGGTAGTTGGGATCCCATTGGGGATACGTCCTCTGCGCCGGTGTCAGCTCGAAGTAGTAGTGGTTCGTGATGGCCGCCCGGCGCGCCAGACCTCGAGGGACAGGAGGGACCGGCACGCCTCCGGCGCTCAGCATCCACCCGGCGGGGACGCCGTACCCGGGAGGGCAGGGGTAGTTCGAGGCGCAGAGCTCCTCCGCCTCCGAGTAGGTTATAGTGGGTACGGTGGAAGACATGGAAGAGTTGGCGCGAAGAAATGGAAGAGTGATGGGTTGTAGATATGTGCTAACCAAGCTAGATGCATGTGTGTTTATATAGTGAGAAATGGAGGGAAGAAGCACACGGATCGTGTGTTTTCTTCGAGGTCTTCCGAGCCGTTGGATCTTTCAAGTGATTGTGAGCCGTTGGATCCAATGTGTGCACACGGATTGTGTGCTTCTTTCACTTCTTTGCCGAGTATGAGCCTGCAAGACACTCGGCAAACAGACAAACAGGACGGGGATAGTTGACGCGAAAATTTGGCCGTCTATATGCCGAGTCTCCCTTCCAGAGGCACTCGGCAAAGTTTAAACTGGGGGGCGGGAAGCAGTGGCGCGAATCGAAATGTTTGGTGCCAATATGTATGCCGAGTATCTCCTTGCAGGCACTCGGCAAAGTTTCAAACTAGGGGGCGGGGAGAAGTGGCGCGAAGCGAAATGTTTGGTGGCAATAAGTACGCCGAGTCTCCGTAACGGAGGCACTCGGCAAAGCTCCAAAATAAAAAAAACCTGTTCTTCGCCGAGTCCACGTAACGGCGACACTCGGCAAAGTACAAGCGACTGTGCTGCACGTACGGAAGCGCCACGTGGCTTTTCTTATTGCCGAGTTTGTGTCTTTGCCGAGTGTCTTTTGAACTTTGCCGATGCGTTTATTGTTTGCCGAGTGTTGGCTGCAGGGGACACTCGGCAGAGGCACGTACTGCCGAGTGACAATTGTTTGCCGAGTGCTTGTGGCAGGGTACACTCGGCAAACGATGTTAATGCCGAGTGTATTTTGTACGCCGAGTGTTTGGGTTTTCTTCTCGGCTTCGAGCCTGTTTCGCCGAGTATCCCGAGATACGGCACTCGGCATAGTGCTGGATACTCGGCGGAGTTGTATTTTCCAGTAGTGAGTGGGGGGTAACTCGGTATGAAAGGTAAAGTTTTCTCCTGCTCTAATCAGCCATAGACCATTGGGAGCTACTCCTACTTTATTTTGTGATCATAAGGGGAAAAAATCGAACTAGCATCTAATGCACCGCGTAGCAAGATTTACGTTACAAGGCAAAAAAAATCTAATGCGTATCTGGTGAAACCATAGGCCGTAGCTAGACTTTGCATCCGCCCGGGCAGTGGGTAGAGAGATGATAGGTAAACGATTAACCCTCTAAATTAGTTCTAGGATCGCCACTGCATGCATAGAGGATGGACTGAAAGTACATGCATGGTTGGTGAGGTCAGCACACGGTCATGATGTGGAAAGCGATTTCAAATCTGCACCCCGAGCACGCCACAAAGCTACCTTCCGAATTTCTCTTGCTCGGCAACCGAGAAGTTCACAAACTTTTAACTTGGATAAAGTCCATGAGGTAAATGCACAAATCAGAGTGCTCACATCGTGAGCTACGGACCGGTCAGTTGTCTCACGTCCATGCATGCGAGTGCGACCTCATCGTTTCCCCATATGCGCGCGGTTCTTGCTGAAAATAAATCATGCGACCTCACCTTTTTCCACATAGGTACGCGTTCGAGATAAATTGAGCGTCGTGTTGCCGGTAGTTTGTACTTAATGTGTTTCTATCCAGGGAGCACCTTCTTTTAAAATTCACACATAAGATGCATTAATTTCTTAAGCGATATCCTCGGTCTGGAAAATGACTTAATTGTAGCAGTACAATGAAGGACACCTCTTATTTAGTCTAGTAGTACAAAAAATATATGTTCTCCAATTTTCAGTGCCAATATGGAAACAGAGGGAAATTTTTTTTGAGGAAAACAACGGAGGGCGAAAGGCCCACCTGAAATTTTTGTATTAATTGTAACACAAAGGGACTTTTACAAGGGGGGGGGGGGGGGGGTGGTGGGGGTGTTCTCTTTTTTACAGTCAGCCTGACATCACATCGCACCAAGATAGGAGCGGGCTACAGTCCAGGCTGCGGGGCGCCCTAGACACCCACAAAAGGAGGTGTTCACGGACGACCTTGAAGAATTCCGAGGTGGTTGTATCCAAGCCGTCAAACACCCGACGATTCCGGGTCTTCCAGCTGATCCAGAGCAGGAGGGCTCCGGCGGTCGAGCGTAGCGGGGTAGGCCAGCCTGCGTAGGTGGCCATGAAGTCGTCGAGTAGAGATTCCAGGTCAGGACCAGCCGATGGGATGGAGCAGGCAGCCCAAATCCTCTGCATCCGGGGACATCCAACGAACAGGTGCTGTATATCCTCCGGAACCCCGGGGCAGAAAGGGCAGTCCGGGGATCGCAGGACCCCGAGGCGATGCAGGCGAGCCCGGGTCCTTGTCCGTTTGTGGCGAAGGATCCACACGAAGACTCTGACTTTAACCGGACAGAAGTTTGTGGATAAAGTCCATGAGGTAAATGCACAAATCATTAGGACGCGCACACGTCGAGAATACGTATGACCTAACCGCCCCAGGCGATTAGGGTTTCCGACTCCGCCGGTGACTCGTCTCCGGCGTGAGATCTAGCGTTCGAAGAATCAACGGAGTCGACTCCGACCAGGTCTCGATCGGGAGTGGAGGAGTTAAAGGCTGGTGCCCGTGGGCAAACAGAAACAGATCGGCGGAAGGCAGTTTTGATCGGGAACGGAGGAACTCTATTCTGGGTGTTCGCTGATCGCAAGGAAGTACGAGTTCGACTATTTCAAGATGGCGTCCAGGTCCTCTTCGGCGGACGGAATCCATGAAGGAGGAACCAGGAAAGGAGATAGCGATGAAGCCCTAGCCCGTGCGTTACAGAATCTAGAACTACGGGAAGGGGAGTTGGATGACGTCTTCATCGGAGACGATGATCTGAAGGATCTGCAAAAGGATGCTCGATGGCTAGCGGTAGCACGGGTTCATACAGCAAAACCAGTTTCGGCAGCGGCAGTCTTCGATACCCTCAGAGGAATTTGGGGGCTAGCACATGAACCAGAGATGAGGGAAGTCGATGACAACCTTTTCACCTTCAAATTCTTCTGCTTAGGGGACTGGAACAAAGTAATGTTACAAGGCCCTTGGCTATACAAAAAATTGGTGGTGGTAATAGCTGAATATGATGGATTATGCAACCCCAAAGAAGTGAAGCTTGAGAGAGCGTTGGTCTGGGCTCAAATTCATGCAATTCCTGAATTATATCGTGTGAACAAAGTGGTTGATGAGCTTGCTAGGAGAATTGGAAAGGTTTCAAGTGTGGAGATGAAACCAACACGCTATTTTGAAGGTGATTATGTCCGGGTTCGAGCAAGCATTGATGTTCGAGCACCGCTCATTAGATTTGTTCCGATCAATGTGGGAGGGAAGAGAGATCTCCTACATGTGAAATATGAAAAGATTGGATACTTCTGTGATGTTTGTGGAATTATGGGCCATGATATGGAGGAATGCGGTGACGGTGTTCATGATCCAGCAACACTACAATATGGCAAATGGTTGTTTGCTAAAAGAAGAGCCCAAGTTAATCAATATGCGTATAGAGGAGGTTTTTCAGGAAGGATGGGTGGAAGAGGCAGAGGTAGAGAGACCGAATTCTCGGCTAGAAAAAGGAGCTCCGCGGATATGGAAGAAGATATTGAGGATGTGAGTGATACAGCTTCGAGCCCACTTAAAAAAGGAGATGATATGGGTATAGGTGCTATCTCGGCAGGAAGATCAACAGGTCCAAATGCAGCATTGAGACTCAATTTCGATGAAGTGCTACCTATCAAAGGGAAGGATACAGTGGCATGTCCGGTTGGTTCCTCCAAGGAAGCGACTCCTCCTCTACCACAAAGCTATACTGTGGTCAGACAACCGAAGAAATCTAAGAAGTCAGGTGATAACAATACCTCAGCGTCAGTGGATAGCAGATCGGCGGCTCCCTCCGAGGGAGACCGCCGGGAGCAATGAATCTATTCAGTTTGAACTGTCGCGGGTGTGGGCACCCCGAGACAGTTCAAGAAATAAGCAACTTAGTACAGTTGCACCGTCCCAATTTGGTTTTTCTCTCGGAGACCAAATTGTCAGATACGAGAGCGAGGGATTTGAGGTTTCGGCTTGGTTTTCAACATGCCTTCGCGGTGAAGAGCGAAGGATTAAGTGGTGGTCTTGCGCTCTTTTGGAACAGTGACTCAGTTGTGAATCTAAAATCCTTTAGTAAATCACACATTGATGTTTTGATCCAGAATGACTGCTTGGGACCGGTTGAGTGGAGATTTACGGGGTTTTACGGTGATCCCGTCAGGTCTCGTCGGAAAAGGAATTGGGAACTGTTAGAATTCTTGAGAAAGGAGTACGATAATCCCTGGCTGTGCGCCGGGGACTTTAATGAAACATTGGACGCAAGAGAACAGTTTGGAGGGAAAATTCGAGAAGAGTGGATGATGGAAGGATTTCGAGATACTGCTGATTTATGTCGCTTTACCGACTTGGGTTTTAGGGGTACACCCTATACATGGGATAATCGCCAACATGGACAGAAGAATATCAAGGTTAGGTTGGACAGAGGGTTTGGCGATGATCAATTCTTGGAAACCTTTGGAAATTCAAGTGTTACTCATATTCAAACAACCAAGTCTGACCACTGTGTTCTGCATATTTCCGTGGCGTCACATGCTTCCAACGAGAATAGGGGAGCCAGACAATTTCGTTTTGAAAATGCGTGGGTAAGACATGAGAATTATATAAAGGTGGTTGAGTCCTCTTGGGCTAGGCCGAATGGAAACTTGGCTGACGTATCGCATGCTCTAGGTGGGGTACGGAAGCAACTACAGACTTGGAGTACCACTGAATTTGGTAATGTACGTCGGCAACTCAAATCGCTGAGAGAAAGACTAGATAATCTGAGAGCTAGATCACTTGGCTCGGGTCCATCAAAAGCAGAAAGGAATATTATGATTCGTATTTCCGAACTTTTGTCTAGAGAGGAGATGATAGCCAAACAACGCTCGAGAGTACTATGGCTAAAAGAAGGAGATCGGAACACCTCTTTCTTCCACGCAAAAGCCAAGGAAAGGGCTAGGAAGAATAGGATCAGTTCACTTATTTTGGATGATGGATCTACAGTTACATCGCAATCTGCAATTGAGGAGGCAGCAGCCGGTTTCTACCATGGCCTCTTTTCCAAAGAGGATGGAATTGAACCGGGGCTTATTACTGAATTAGTGAATTGCAAAATTGATGCTAATATGAATGAACAATTATGCAGGGCAGTTACGGAGATGGAAATTGAACAAGCACTTTTTATGATGCACCCGAACAAAGCGCCGGGTCCTGATGGCTTCACGGCGGGTTTCTATGTGAAGCATTGGAATATTCTGAAAACACCTATTTGCGAGGCTATTAAGGATTTCTTCGCCACTGGTTTTATGCCGGAGGAGGTAAACAAAACAGTACTGGTACTCATTCCGAAAGTGAAGGATCCGAAAACTCTTGGCCAATTTCGGCCTATTTCCTTATGCAACGTACTTTATAAAATTGCTTCCAAGGTCATGGCTATGAGGATGAGACCACTTCTGGATACGGTTATATCCGAGGAGCAAAGTGCATTTGTTCCTGGGCGGTTAATAACGGATAATGTCCTCACAGCATACGAGTGCATCCATTATCTAAAGAAAAAGAAAGGAAAGATTGGTGCATGTGCAATTAAACTTGACATGGCTAAGGCCTACGACCGTGTTGACTGGAATTATTTGAGGAAAATTATGGAGAAATTGGGATTCTCATCATGGTGGATAGAGAGAATTATGTCTTGTGTTAACTCGGCATCCTTCTCTGTTCGTGTCAATGGCGCCTATTCTGAAATTTTCAAACCATCTCGAGGGATCAGACAGGGAGACCCTATAAGCCCTTATTTATTTCTCTTATGTTCTGAAGGCTTGACATGTCTTTTGAAATATTTTGGCGCAGGTTATCTTTCGAAGGGTATTAGAGTGGGGATCCATGCCCCCTGGATTTCTCACTTGCTGTTTGCGGATGATTGTCTGATATTTACACAGGCAAATTCTACTGGTGCTAGTCGGATTAATGACATCCTCGAGAGGTATCACAGTGGGTCTGGTCAATTGGTGAATAAATCGAAATCTGCCATATTCTTTAGCCAGAACTGTAACGAGGAGATGAAGCAGGAAGTCCACTTATTAACCAATATCACCAAGGAAGCTCTAGTGGAAAAATATCTGGGATTACCCACTGCGGTGGGGCGGTCTTCGGATGATCAATTTGAAAGTATTCTTACAAAAATCAAGAGACTTGTAAATGGGTGGGTCTCTCAACACCTTAACAGTGCAGGAAGAGAGGTACTTATTAAAGCAATCTGCCAGGCTATTCCAACCTACTCGATGAGTTGTTTTAAATTGTCTAAAAAGCTTGTGAAGAAGATTACTGGTATTATTGCGCGCTTTTGGTGGGGAGGTGATGACAAAGTTAGGAAAATGCACTGGTGTAAATGGAGGGACATGGCTATACCAAAGTGTAACGGAGGAATGGGCTTTCGGGATCTTGAATTCTTCAACCAAGCAATGCTCGCTAAACAGGGTTGGAGGCTGCTTACAAACCCTACCTCCCTTTGTGCTAAGATATTAAAAGGCAAATATTTCCACTCATCTGATTTTATGGCTGCAAGAAGGAAGAAGGGATCCTCGCTCACGTGGAGATCTATTCTCTACGGGAGAGAGGCTCTGAAGGTGGGACTGATTAAGAGAGTGGGGGATGGTTCTTCTATTAATGTGTGGGAGGACCCGTGGATCCCGGAGAATTTTAGTAAAAAACCTCTAAGAAGAGAGGATGATGGTAATTTATCGATGGTTCATGAGCTACTGGATCCCGGATCTAATACTTGGATCGAGGAGAAAGTGAGGAATTGCTTCATGCATGCTGATGCTGAAGCTATACTTCGGATACCAGTGGGTCTTTTTATGGAGGATACATGGGCATGGCAACCCGAAAAATTGGGCTTCTTTTCTGTAAGATCATGCTATAGGGCTTTAGCAAATACGAGGGACAATATGAGAATTGGAGCTTCATCGCAGAACCCACCATTATGGAAGAAACTGTGGAAATTTCCAATTCCACCTAAGGTAAGAAACTTCTGGTGGAGAGTACTTAAGAATTATATACCAGCGAGAGATGTGCTGGCAAATAGACATATTGAGAGGCAGAGGAATTGCCACGAATGTGGTCAAGATGAGACTATTTTTCATGCACTCTTTAAGTGCACCTGGGCAAAGGTATTCTGGAAAGAAATTTTCGACAGCACAGGGATTAAGGTACCAGATTTCCATCCTAGTAGCTGGGCTTTTGATCTCCTTGATGCCTCAAAAATACCTATTACTAGCGGCGCCACTATATTATGCGGAGCTTGGTCGGTCTGGAGGGAGAGGAACGCAAGGAAACACGGTTCATCGCCAAGATCGTTAGCGCAATCTGTAAAATGGGCATGTGACTCAGCTACGGACCTAAGCAGGTCGACTACTCGGGGAGCATGTTCCACTTCTAAACCGAAAAATTGGACTGCTCCGGTGGATGATATGTTAAAAGTGAATGTGGATGCGGCGTTTGATGCTCAGCTATGGCATGGTTCGACAGGGATTGCTGTCAGAGATAGGACCGGTAAGCTACAGATGGCCCAGGCCATTTGGTATTGTGATCAAGCATCGGCATTAGTTATGGAGGCTCTTGCGGTAAGAGATGGAATAAAAGTTGCCATCGACAGGGGTTTTCGGAAGATTGAAATTGAGACCGATGCGCAGGAAGTTGTTCATATGTGGAAGGAGGCGAATTTTGAGCGCTCCTTAATTGCGCCAATTCTGATGGAAATTAGCGAACTCTCAGGAAACTTTGATAGTTTTATATTAAGCTATATCCCTAGGGAGTGTAACGTAGTAGCTCATCTTTGTGCTAAGTACTGTTCTACGGTTAGGAGGAGATGTTTGTGGGTCAACTATACCCCTACCTTTCTTGATGCTTGTATCAGAAAGGATTGTAATCCTGACTAATTTTGGTTAAGGCGGCACGTTTCTGACGCACTCTTTTCCTCACCAGGGTACCTACGGGGACTGGGAGGTTTTTAATGAGGCGGCGTGCTGACCTAATATATTCTTGGTTTATCTCAAAAAAAAATGCACAAATCAGAGTGCTCACATCGTGAGCTACGGACCGGTCAGTTGTCTCACGTCCATGCATGCGAGTGCGACCTCATCGTTTCCCCATATGCGCGCGGTTCTTGCTGAAAATAAATCATGCGACCTCACCTTTTTCCACATAGGTACGCGTTCGAGATAAATTGAGCGTCGTGTTGCCGGTAGTTTGTACTTAATGTGTTTCTATCCAGGGAGCACCTTCTTTTAAAATTCACACATAAGATGCATTAATTTCTTAAGCGATATCCTCGGTCTGGAAAATGACTTAATTGTAGCAGTACAATGAAGGACACCTCTTATTTAGTCTAGTAGTACAAAAAATATATGTTCTCCAATTTTCAGTGCCAATATGGAAACAGAGGGAAATTTTTTTTGAGGAAAACAACGGAGGGCGAAAGGCCCACCTGAAATTTTTGTATTAATTGTAACACAAAGGGACTTTTACAAGGGGGGGGGGGTGGTGGGGGTGTTCTCTTTTTTACAGTCAGCCTGACATCACATCGCACCAAGATAGGAGCGGGCTACAGTCCAGGCTGCGGGGCGCCCTAGACACCCACAAAAGGAGGTGTTCACGGACGACCTTGAAGAATTCCGAGGTGGTTGTATCCAAGCCGTCAAACACCCGACGATTCCGGGTCTTCCAGCTGATCCAGAGCAGGAGGGCTCCGGCGGTCGAGCGTAGCGGGGTAGGCCAGCCTGCGTAGGTGGCCATGAAGTCGTCGAGTAGAGATTCCAGGTCAGGACCAGCCGATGGGATGGAGCAGGCAGCCCAAATCCTCTGCATCCGGGGACATCCAACGAACAGGTGCTGTATATCCTCCGGAACCCCGGGGCAGAAAGGGCAGTCCGGGGATCGCAGGACCCCGAGGCGATGCAGGCGAGCCCGGGTCCTTGTCCGTTTGTGGCGAAGGATCCACACGAAGACTCTGACTTTAACCGGACAGAAGTTGGTCCAGTTGAGGTCGTGCAGCGGCGGTCCACAACCGGACGAGCGGAGCAGGTGGTAGGCGTCCCTCGACCTGAACCGGGCGGAGGCGGCACCGATCAGCGTCCTGCTGTCGGGATCGGGGGCGGGGATGAATCGCGCAATGGCATCCCATGCAAGGCCCAGCTCAGCAGAAGCGACGGGGGAGAGACGGTCGCGCAAGGCGAGCGCGTCGAATCCATGTTGGAGTACCGCGCCCAAGGTGGCATGGGGGGCGAGGGAGTGCGAGTAAGCAGCGGGAAGGGCAGCTGCCAGCGACCCCGCCGAGGTCCACTTATCGTGCCAGAAGGAGGTACTCGCCCCATTCCCAACCCTGACCAAGGACAGTCCACGGAGGAGGGGGATGAGGGAGGCAAAACAACGCCACGTGGGGGTGGCTGAAGGAGGGGAGCTGCCAGAGTACCACCTCCGGACCCACACCGTCCAGGGGTTGTCCTCCCCAGACAGGAGCTTATGGGCTGTCTTAAGCAGGAGACAGGTGTTCTGGATGCCTAGGTCGAGCAAACCCAGCCCACCTTCCGACTTGAGGCGGCACGCGGTGTCCCACGACACCAGACAGTCGCCACCAGAGCACTTCTCCGCCGCTTTCCAGAACATGGCACGGCGCGGGCGATCCATCTTGGCAACGGTACCCTTCGGAATCTCCAAGACAGA
Source organism: Alopecurus myosuroides (assembly GCA_028641055.1). Lineage (NCBI taxonomy): Eukaryota > Viridiplantae > Streptophyta > Magnoliopsida > Poales > Poaceae > Alopecurus > Alopecurus myosuroides. The sequence continues at coordinate 34,381,804 of CM054061.1, forward strand.
CATGGCAAACGAGGGGAGGGCCGAGAGGACCGCCGAGGTGAGGGTCAAGCGACTTCCGGGGTCGAGGGTGCGCACCCTCCAACTGGGAATCCGCCGGACAATCTTATCCGCAAGGAAGTCGAGAGCGCTTGCCGGAAGTTTGCGGTCAGACAACGGGAGCCCGAGGTACGTCTGAGGGAAGGAGGAGACGGGACATCCAAGGATTCCAGCAAGGGAGGCGGCGTCTTCCGGGGAGACACAGATCGGGACAAAGGTGCTTTTATGGTAGTTGATGGCGAGTCCGGTCGCCGCTGAGAAAGCGTCCAGGGCACGCCGGAGGAGGGTGAGCTGCCCCCTGTCTGCACGGACCAGGATCAGTGTGTCATCGGCATACTGGAGCACGGGGCAGGGGAGATCATCCACAAGGGGGTGAAGCAGGACGCCCTCGGGGTCCCGTTCTGCAACTCGTTGCCGGAGGAGGCTGGCCACAATTAGGAACAGGTAGGGCGAGAGGGGGTCTCCCTGGCGGAGCCCGTTCATGCACCGAATCCATCTTCCGGGAACTCCATTCAGCAAGACGGCGGCCTTCCCGGTTCGCAGGGTCTCTTGGATCCAAGATCGGAAGCGCTGTCCAAACCCGCGGGCCAAAAGAACCTCATCGAGAGCCGCCCAGCTAACGGAGTCAAACGCCTTCCGGAAGTCGAGTTTCAGGGCAATCGTGGGGGTTTTCCGGAGGTGGCAACACTGGATCAACTCTGCCGCATATAGGAAATTGTCGGAAATGCACCGCCCGGCCACGAAGCCCGATTGCTCGAGCCCCACAAGCTGACTGATGAAAGGCTGAAGCCTCGTGGTAAGGATCCGGGTGACCATCTTTATGACACAGTTCTGCAGGGAGATGGGGCGGAATCCATCAGCCGTCGTGACTAGCTCAGCCTTGGGCAACAGCGCGATAAACGCCTGGTTGAGCCCATCCAAGTGAGAGCGCCCATGATAGAACTCTTCCAGGAACGCCAAGAGGTCGCCTTTGATCACATCCCAGAAGGCCTTGAAGAACCCAGGGCCGAAACCATCGGGGCCGGGGCTGCTGTTGGAACGCATGGAGAAGATAGCTTTCCTAAGTTCCGCCTCCGAGAAGGGAACTTCGAGAGCTTCCAAGCCAGGGACATGCGGGAGGAGCGACGCAAGGCGGGGGTCCCACCTTACATCTGGAATAGAGCCCAGGAGACCAGAGTAGAAGTCTCGCAGGATGCGCGCCTTGTCCTCATGGGTGGAGAAGGCACGGTCACCAACGTGCAGAGTCTTGATCTGGTTCCTCCTGAGTCTGGCCGAGGCATTCGCGTGGAAAAAGGATGTGTTCCCGTCTCCCAGCTTGCAAAGACGGTATGCATACCTCTGTCTCCAGTACGCGTCCAGCTTCTTGCATTCCGTCGAGAGATGGGATCGGACGTGCACACGGAGCCGCGATTCCGCAACAGTTAAGGCGCGGAGCTCTTCAATCGAGTCTAGCAGGGCGATGGCCCCCCGGCAGTTTTCCACCACCTCATGGGGCCGACGCCTAGATTTAGCCCACTTCTTGGACTCCGCTCGGGCCCATTTAAGCTTCCGTGACAAGCGACGCGCCGCCCCTTCCACCTGGTTGCTTGGTCTGGCCCAAACATCCGTAATCAGGGCTCGATACTCCGGCGAACGGGCCCAGTAATTTTCGAATCTGAAGGACCGCGAGGACGGCGCTTGTGACGAAGCCTCCACCAAGAGAGGAACATGATCCGAGGTGGTGCGGACGAGCGATCGGAGGGTGGAGTTGAACAGGCTGCCACCCCACTGTGGATTGATCAGTGCTCGGTCGAGGCGAACGAGCGTGGGGTTCGCCCGATTGTTCGACCAAGTGTAAAGGCGGTCGAGCAGGGGAAGTTCCTGGAGGACGAGGTCGTAGATGACGGTGTTGAAGGCGTCTGCCCCGGAGGCGTCGAAGGAGGCAGTGTTCTTGTCCTCGGGCCCGCGGACGAGGTTGAAGTCCCCCACGAGCAACCATGGAAGATCGCAACGCGGGGCAAGAGAGCGGAGCTCCTCGAGGAACGACTCCCGCTCGGAGGCAACGCACGGGGCGTAAACGTTTGTCACGGCAAAGCGCGAGCCGTCGGCCGCGAACTCGAAGAAGGAGGTAAGGGTGTACCTTAGTTCGATGTCCCGGTCGTGGGAGAAATCCGAGGGCCGCCACGCGGTAACGATCCCCCCGGAGGTTCCGGCGGCGAATTTCGCCGAGAAGTTAGAGAAGCCGGCGGGGAGGAACGAGGCAGCTTTCGAGGCGGGGACGTCACTCAATTTTGTCTCCTGGAGGCAAATGAGATTGAGACGCTGCGCGGAGAGGTTCTTCTTGACATCGAGGCACTTGTCGTGGTCATTCAGGCCTCGCGTGTTCCACGAACCCAGGAGGAGCTTCTTACTCATGGGGAACATAGGAGCACCTGGGGCGCGGGAGGGAGCGCGCCCTACTACTATGTACACATACGCACCGGCAAGCACCTAAGACTATACATCGAGGCAAAAGAGCCGGCGCCCTGAAACACACGCTAGGGGGGGGAACTACTCGACGACCCAGTTCGACGCTCACCACAACGCACTCGCGGGACAGCACGTCGGGGCGAAGAACGAAACAAAACGGGGCGGGGGTCGCCGTAGGCAGGCGATCAACGAACTCACTCATTGGCACCGTTAGGCACCAGGAGGGCGTCGTTGACGTCGTCCGCTGCGTCCTGCGGGAGCTGACAGGCGGCCACGATCGCTCTGATTTCCAGAGCCGAGAGCGGGGGCGGAGCGTCGCGAGCACGGCTGCCGTCGCCCATCTTCGAGTTCTTCAGCGCCACCGCCCGGTCGAGCATGCTGTGGAAGACGGCGGGGGCGCGTTCCTTGAGACGCGCACTCGCGCGGGCTGGAGCAGGGGCCTCCGCGGCGGGGCGCTTGCCCCTACTCGCTGGGACGACGGCGCACAGGCTGTCACCTCCGTCCGCCCGGGCCGGACACGGCGGCTGCGCAGCGAGGGAGGGCGCCTGCGTGGCTGGAGCCTCCGAGACCACCGCGTCCGCGAGGACGTCCACAGACACCACGGTACCAGTGCCGCGCACCGCGGTGATCTTGTCGATGACCCCCACAGCTCCGGAGGCGAGGTTGACGTGGGCAAGGCCGCGCGGGCCGTGGGAGTCGGAGCACGCAAGGCGCCTGGGGACTCGGAAGTAGCCAGCTCCACTCGCGCCACGGACGAAGAGGTGGAAGAAGGTATCGCACGCGGCGACCTCCACCTCGGGCTCGCCATGGATGCCGCCCTCGGTGATGGAGGCGAACGGCTCCCCTTCAGCGCCCGAGGCGTCCGGCACCAGGAGGTACTCCTCCTCGACGACGGCGGGCTGACGACCGCGGCTGCTCCCCGCTCCCGGAGTTCCGGCCGCGCCGAGCGGCATCAGCAGGCCGGGCATGGAGAACGCCGCGGAGCGGCTGGGTCCGCGCGGGGGACCACCGGGCCCACCTGGGGGGCCACGGGGGCCGTCAGACGGACCACCTGGGGGGCCGCCACCAGGGCCGTGGGGTGGTGGGGGCGGCGGCGGCGGAGCGGCGCCTTGGTCGAACGTCCACCGGCGGAGGCGCTTGACGGTGACAGCGGTGGCGTCCCCGTCCGCGTTCTTGACGTGCAGCACCTGCGGGATACAACAAAAGCGCTCATATTTGCACACGACCAGAACGGAGATGAATTCATTCCCGGCCATGCAAATCTCGGCGATCTCCATGGGATTGCCAATGCCGACGACGGACGCGCGGATATGCGGGCGATTCCAGTGTTCCAGCGGGTAGGCGACGAGGGAGAGTGCGACGTAGCCTTCGTGGACGAACCGGAAGCGATTAGGGGCATCCTCATGCCGCTCGAAGAAGACGCTGTGCTCCTGCACCTGGAACGGGCTCTCTTCCACAGCGAAGGCGCGGGACGCGGGCGTGCGGAACCGCACCAGCGTGGTGCCGTGGGCACTGGTCGCCGTCCGCGCCTCCATGCCGAGAGGGACTTGGAGGAAGAGAGCTTCCTGGACGAGGGGACCCGGCGAGGTGGCCTCCGGATCGACGTACGCGAATCCGAATTGCTCGAACGCGTGCATGTCGACGGGCGGCATGTAGACGTCGAGGTGCGCCGGGTGCACGAAGCCGTGGGGGAGATCACTCTCCGTCGAGCCGCCATCAGAGGATGCGCCGCCCAGATCGAAATGCGAGATTGGGGAGAAGCAGCCGGAGGGCGGCGGCTGCGCGGTTGCGGGAGGGGGTGGGGGTGGTGGCGGCGGCTGCGCGGGGGCTGCCGCGGGGGCGAACGGGTGGGGGGTGACGGGGAAGCGGTTGCTGGGTGGGTGGCGACGGGGCGGTGGCGTGATGTCGGGGTACGAAGGACGGCGGCGGTCCGCCATGGCCGCGGGGGGCGCCGAGCGACCTCGGGCAGGGTTGTCGGGGCAGTCGTTCGCCCGGTGGCCTGAGACCTTGCACAGGAGGCAGGTGATTGGGTCACGGCACTCGCGGAGGAGATGTCTTCGTGACAAGCAGCGGTAGCAGCGGCGGTGGAAGTTAAAGGGCGGGCGGAGAGGCGCAGGCGGAGAGGCCGGGGTGGAGGAATTTTCGAGACGAAGGGGGGTGAACGGGGAGGGGTTTGACTTCAGGGCTCTGGCAATGTCAACCCACGTCCTGCCCGTGCGATCTAGATCGGACGGCGGGAAGGACTGGAAGGCGGGGTCGGCGCGGGGCGACGTGGCAAGCGGGGGTGGGGATTTTTCACCGCGTGGCTCGGGCGAGGCGGACAGCTGTGGTGGGGGCGACACGGCAGAGGTAGATCGAGCGGGGCGAGCGGCTGTTGGCGCAGCACGTGTAGCTGGGGTAGGGCAACGGGCCCCAAAGGTAAGCGGCAGGTGGGGGAAGCTGCTTTCCGCGTCTGGGTGTGGAAAGGTCAACTGACCAAACGCCCACGTCAGCGGAGCGGTTTGAACATCCGACCGTTGGGGGCAGACCGCGAGCGCACGCCGGAAGCGGAAAAGGACGCCGGCGAAGACGAACGCACGCCGACGCAGGAGAGCCGCCGCGACCTGGGGGGAGGCGACGGTGGTGCGGAACACACCGGGGGCTACTTCCTCCGCGCGGAATCGATCGGAGAAGGAGGAGAATAAGTACGTGAGGCCGTTGGCGACGACGAACTTGTTCACAGGGCGGTCCGCCGGATCGCGTACGACAAAGACGGCGACCGGCACGCAAGAGGGGGAGGGATGCGGCCAGGAGCAAACGGGGGAGGCAAAGCGGCGGCGGATGCGCGCGGCGAAGATCTCACCGGGCCGCTTGGAGAAGACACGGCGGAACGCGCGCGGGGACACCTTCCCCGGACCAGCCTCGGGGGCGGTGAGCCAGGACGGCGGCAGGACGCGGGGTGAGGTAGGCCGACACGGGGTGGGGTGGGACGAGTACCTGCGTGCGGCGGAAGGCGGGGCCACGGGGGGAGAGGTGCTCCCGCGGGGCGCGGTCGCCGGGACGAATGGAACAGAGGCCACGGCCGCCGGCGCGCCTGAAGCAGGGGACGCGCCCCTACCGTCGGACCGCGGGGGAACTGGGCCACAGATGCCGGGGGGCGGGGTGTGGTCTTGGCTTTTGGTGTCGCCCTCGCCGGCGGAGGCGACGGGGACGGGCTTGATGTGGCTACGGGGTCGCCGGCGAGCGCGGCTGCGAGAGCTCCGCCTCATTCCTGGTGCCTAACGGTCGTTGCCAACAGAGGGAAATTCATTGTATATCTGTCCTCAAAGTGTTCACGCAAGCCAAACTTCCACTACCAACTTCATGCGCCGAGAGAAAAGTTCCACTCGTTGGATGCTAGCTGAGCAGATCTCACTCAACATGTGATGATGCGATCCATTCTCCAACGACATCCCTAGGTCTAGCCACACCTATGTACCACCCATGTCACCCACCTCTCCACACGTGTGCAGACATGACAGAACTATGCTGAACCAATGGCATCAAAGATTCCTCTCTCTTTCTTGTCGGTACAGACGGCAAGCTCAGCTCACTGCACTGCCTTAAATAGGTCCAAACTCATCACCTTTAAACCATCTCCATGCACACTTCTCGCCCTTTGAAGAGCACAAAACACACCTCACAATGTGCAGTCTGATGACAACCACCACCATGTTCCTCTCCTCTTCGGTTTTTGCCGACACGGCGGTAAAGAATGTGGTGTCATATGCTCTCTTCGGTGAGGCCCGTGTCACCATGCGCAAGGCTGCGACGCAGGCCAACCAAATTTGCTCGAGCTGCCCGTGGTATGGTGTATACCGTGTGCTCTACCTTGGCCCGCTTTCCGACGAAGCCCCAATCTATTTGACTGACAAGTTCCCCGACGACTATAGGTGGGACACTATTGGGCACTCGGCTGACCCCGAGATCTTCGCCAAGAACCATGAGCTGGAGGCGATGATCCGCTATCGGTGGGATATGCTCGGTGCGCTCGGTGGCGTCTTCCCTAGCCAACTTGCCTGATGTCGTCAAGTTTGGCGAGGCTCTCTAGTTCAAGGTCGGTTCCCAAATCTTCAGCAAGGGTGGTATTGACCACCTCCGAAACCCCAACCTCGTGCACGCGCAGAACATCCTTGCTATCTGGGTTTGGTAGGTTGTGCTAAATGGAGCCGTCGAGGGAATCCTCATTGCCGGTGGCCCTCTTGGTGAGATAGTCAACCCACTCTTCCCCAGTGGAAGATTTGACCCCCTCGGCCTTGCCGATGACCACGAGGTGTTAGTGGAGCTCAAGATCAAGGTGATCAAGAATGGACTCCTCGTCGTGTTCTCCATGTTTGGCTGCTTCGTGTAGGCTATCGTCGCCAGTAAGGGCCTGCTTGAGAACCTCCCTGGCCACATCACTGGCCATGTCAACAACAATGCATGGGCGTTTGCCACCAACTTTGTTCCTCATAAGCGAAGAGTGCATGAGGCTCAAGCTATAGTTGTATCAATTGTACTCACGTGAAATTCGCGCAGTTCTGTTTGAATTGTACTAGCATGATGTAAATTATGATGATTATTTGCGAATAAATGCCACTTTATGAAGCTCTTTGTGCAATTTGATTTTTCACGATAGAAAATTTTAATTGTTTCACGTATCCATAATTCGGAGAGGCCTGCTCATTCACCTTTTTTGGAAGAAAGAAAAAACAAGAGAACCATTTCATTTTTAATTTACATGTAATGTTCTTCCAATTTTCGAATTGTATTTGAGTAACTTTTGCATATATATGACATTAAACCATGCAACAAATATTTATATCCAGATCCAGTTTGCAGTTTGGGTAATAGAAAATAAAGCATAAAAAGCAATGTTATTAGCGGTAATTACCGGAGTTTACAATACATTCACCACAATACATAATTAACTTTTGGTCTCTTGATAAGCATAGTGAATTTCCGTTTGATTTTTTTTTTACACGGTAGACACATATCACATCATTTTCGGAAGTTGCATTTGGCGTCCGAGTAGAAAACATAGGCCCTTGCAACGTAGTTCAATATTGTTTTTTTTAGGGCTATCCAATACTGTTGTGTGGACACAGATCGCAGAGCATATGTGACTCTCTGCGACAACTCCAAGAGGACAAACATGTTTTACAGAAAACATATTCTAAAGGGACGCACTGCTTTTGCCAAAAATAATAATCCCTCTGTCTCATATTAAGTGTCGTCAAAATGAAAGAAAATTGGATGTATCTAACACTAAAAAATGTCTAGATACATCTATTTTTATTCAGTTTTACGGCACTTAATGTGATACGAAGAGAGTACTAGGCACTTTAATGTTTAGAAGTGTATCACACCAATCATTGGATGTTAGGATTTCTCGGTATGAAAGGTAAGTTTTCTCCTACTCTTATCAGCCGTAGATCACTGGGAGCTACTCCTAGCTACTTTAAGGTAAGCATAAAAATAATTTAGCATTTGGAGCCCGGGCAGCCGCCCAAGCATGCCGGGTTGAAGCTCCGCAACTGAAGGCAATGCCGTCAGCGTAGCTCAAAATAGAGCTAGGCGGACCAACACTTGGAGATGTTGCTCGCTCCTGCACTACTACACGCCAGCTCATTCGCGCGCCTCGGTTGAGTCTTCCCATAGATTCTGCAAGGTTTCAGACATTTAATTGGTTGTGCACCTTGGCGCTCTGGCCTAGGTGATTCTGATGTGCTAGATGCAGCTCGATCCACGACATGCATGTCTCTTCGCGGCTGCTGATCGACTTCACCGACGTGTCCACGAGCATGATACCGCCAGTAGTGGGGGGTAACTCGATATGAAAGGTAAAGTTTTCTCCTACTCTAATCAGCCGTAGATCACTGGGAGCTACTTTTGCTACTTTATTTGGGCGTACGTGGAGGTACCGACACCTTCCGAGCTAGTATATATACGCTATAAAAGTTATTATGATCAGAAGGGAAAAAATCGAACTAGCACCTAATTCACCGCGTAGCAAGTTTTGCATTACAAGGGAAAAAATCTAATGCGTATATGGTGCAACCCGTAGGCAAGACTTTGCATCCGCCCGGGCGGTGGGTGCCTGCTGGCTTGGGTAGAGAGATGATAGGTAACCGATTTATGCCGCAGGGAACGAAAATAGAATCCCATCTATATTGGACTATACCCGTGCAGTGCATGCATAGAGGATGGACTGAAAGTTCATGGTTGGTGAGGGCAGTACACGGTCATGATGTGGAAAGCGATTCCAAATCTGCACCCCGATCGATCGTGTCCGTACATCGTGAGTCCGTGACTGCTCTAGGTGCTACGGACCGGTCGATTAGTTGTCTAGCTGACGTCCATGCATGCGGCCTCATCTTTTCACCATACGCGCGCGGTTCTTGCTGAAAATAAAGCTTGCGACCTCGCCTTTTTCCACATAGGTATGCGTTCGAGATAAATTACCCTATAGATTGAGCACCGTGTTGCCGGTAGTTTGTAGTACTTAATGTGTTTCTATGCAGGGAGCACCTTCTTTTAAAGTTCACACGTAAGATGCATTAATTTCTTAAGCGATGTCTCGGTCTGGAAAATGGCTTAATTGTAGCAGTACAATGAAAGACACCTCTTATTTACTCTAGTAGTAGTACAAAATTTATATGTTCTCCAATTTTCAGTGCCAATATGGAAACAGAGGGAAAAGCATTCTATATACTATGTCCTCAAATTGTTCACGCAAGCCAAACTTCCACTACCAACTTCATGCAGAGAGAAAAGTTCCACTCGTTGGATACCGAGCAGATCTCACTCGTTGTCTAGCCACAACAATGTACCACCCATGTCACTCACCTTTCCACACGTGTGCAGACATGACAGATCTCTGCTGAACCAATGGCATCAAAGGTTCCTCTCTCTATCTTGTCTGTACAGATGGGAAGCTCAGCTCAGTGCACTGCCTTAAATAGGTCCAAACTCATCACATTTGAACCATCTCTACGCACACTTCTCGAATTTTGAAGAGCACAAAACACACCTCACATTTTGAAGTTTGATGACAACCACCATGTTAACTAACAGGCTAGATACGGCTAGTTAGGTAACACCGTGCAGAGTACTTTCACTAGTGGAAACAGTGCCTTTTGTCCCGGGTCGTAAGGGCCAGTTGTCCCGGTTGTGCAACCGGGATGGGCTGGCCGGGACAAATGGCCCTCCCATTGGTCCCGGTTGTGACAGGACTCGGGATGGTAAGGATAGGCCACGTGGCGAACCTGGGCCAGGGAGTTCGTCCCGGTTCGTTCAAGGGACCGGGATGGATACTTTTTTGACAAAAAAATATATATAATCGTTCAATTTCCGCGTCCAGGCCCACGTCTTTTGGGCTCCTGTCTCCCAATCCCGAGCCGGCCTCCCCTTCCCCAACCGCGTCCAGGCCCACGTCTTTTATTAAGCCCACTGGTCACATTTTTTTGTCAAAAGGGCCCACTGGCCCGCGTCTTTTGTTATGGTCAGTCAACGGTTCGAAGGGCCCACTGGCCAGCGTCTTTTATTATGGTCAGTCAATGGTTCGAAGGGGCCACTGGCCAGCGGCCGTTGGCTGGCTCGCCTGCTCCCTTAAATTAAGACCACAGGACGGTCAAAGGGCCACTGTCGCCTCGTCTTCCCGCCCCGCCTCGGCTTCCCGCGCCCCCGCTTCCCCACGCGCGCGTGCCACAGCTGCAACCGCCGCCCACGCCTCGGCTCCTGCCCGCATTCATGGCCGCCTGCAACCGCCGCCACGTTCAGCCCGCCGGTTGGCATGCCAGCCCACCCCGAGTCCTTTTTAAAGGCCCCCCGCCGCCCGTACAACCCATCCACCCCGGCCGCGCCCAAGGCAGAGCAACCATAGCCACCATGTCCCGCTGGTTCGGCAGCGGCTCCGGCAAGCGCCCCAGGAACGACCACGAAGGCTCCTCGAGCGGCGCCGGCCGCGTCCCACCACCGCCGGCGGAGGCCTTCGGCTACGGCCCTGGAGGTGTCCGCCTCGGCGGGGCGCCGCGCGTCCCCGCGCCACCTCCGGCTGCACGCCCGCCGCCCAGCGCCGCGCCCAAGGGCAAGAGGTTCCGCCGGTACGTCCGGGGGGATGAGGCCGAGTGGCACTGGAACAACGCCACGCCGGTGTTCTATGCTGACGTCCACCTCCCGGACGGCTGGCACCTGAACCCCCAGCGGATCCCTGTGCCGCCGGTCCCGACCGGCCAGGCGCTGCTCGAGGAGATCGACCGCCGGCGCGCGCTCCTGCCGGCCCCCGTCCGCAGGGAGCGCGCGTACGCGCGCAGCTCCCCCTACTGGGCCGCCTGGCTCGAGCAGGAGCACGAGCAGCGCCGGCGCTCCTTCATCCCCGCCCCCCACGAGGTGGACGTCGCGGACTACCCGCCGCCACCGCCCGGCCGGGAGAGGGAGCTGTGGCTCCTGGAGGACATCCCGGAGGACTTCTCCGGGGAGGAGGACCCCGTGCTCCGGGCCGCCATGGAGGAGGCCTGCGAGGCCTCCCGCCGCTCACTCGTCGAGGACGAAATCAAGCGGTAGGAGCGGGTCGTGGCCGCCGCCGCCGCCGACGCCGCCGCCATGCCGCCGCCGCCGTCCCCTAACGAGCCTACCCCCTGGTGGCAGCAGATGTACGCCGACTGGGAGGCGTCCGAGGACAAACCACCGCATCAGCCGCTCCCCCCAGGCCTGGAGTACGGCATGTCCTGGGCCTGGACCGGCGGCGCTTGGGCGCCGGAGCAGGAGGAGCTGCCCCCACCACCACCGCCGCAGGAGGCGCTTCCCCCGCCACCGATGTACGCGCCTCCGATGCCCCCGATGCCTCCACCCCCGGCGAGCCCGGCCCAGCCGCCTGCCCACCTGTGGAAGCCGCCCCCTACCAGTGCATCTCCTCCGACGAGGAGGACGACTAGATCTGTGCGCCCCCTAGACTAAGCTACCCCCCCCCCAAGAAAACGGCCGGCCACCTGTGGCCGCGCCGCCGCCCCCTTTAATTATGCAAGTCCGGCCGGCCGCCTGTGGCCGCGCCGCCCCTACCTATGTAAGCAAGGCCCCTGGCCCCCTTTTTTAATATAAAGTTGTGTGCCCAAGCCTACCGTGTCCCTAGCCCATCCCCGCCGGCGATCCGCCGGCGGGATCTGTCTACTCGTTCCCGCCGCCGGCAGGGCTTCGCCGAGCCATGTCCACTCGTACCCGCCGCCTGGGGTGTTCGTTCGGCCTGGAGAGAGGGCCGCGATTTTTATACACCTGTGCCTATAGTCCCGGCCCGTGCCACCAACCGGGACTAGAGCCCCTTTGGTCCCGGTTGGTACCACGGCCCGGGACCAAAAACTAATTTCGAATTTCGGTGCACCCCTGCGCGCCCAAAATTTTTTAGCGCCAAAATTTGAAAAGGGTTAAGTTTGCACATTAACAACTTCTATATACTTTCAAATTTGACAAAAATTCCAACATGAAAAATGCTAGAATTTGCAAAACTAATTTAAATCCATTTTTCGTTTAACTAAATAATTATTCTAACTATTGAAACTATTAATTATTTTTTCATTTGTATATAATTTGAATATAAAAATGTTACAATTTTTTATTTCTCTCGTGATCTTCCGAGTTAGTCCAGAGCATACAAGGCATCCTGGGTGATTTATATAAAGTTCGACAAAGCGAGTTGTACCTTATTGACACGGTGAATTTGAGATCTTCGTCTACAACAGAAAAACCATAGTTTTCCTTCGAAGGTTTACTCTGCGCATCCACACGTATTTTCCCTTTATCCCGACCCCCGCTTGAAAACATAGTAACTTCCGTGTACGCGGCAAGCCGCAGCGGGAGCATCAGACTTGTTGTAGATGACTTAACGGCTTTCAAGATTCTAGAATAGTGGTAGAATAAAGCAGGTTGCTCGCCCTCCAGACCCCCAATCACAAAGTCAAAGCGACCATATCTAGCAATAAATGATGCAATTCTATCATTAGTGAGAGACTTCACGTCGGCAATCTCAATTAAAGTGCCAGTTTGTGTCTGATCCCACCAACCCCTCAGAATCCTCCTATTAACTTCACCTATCTCAACTGAAATCATTGTCTTCATGTGGATGCCAAGCCTGTGCAAAGCTATCTCTCCTCCTCCAATACCGGAGAATAAGGACACCACATTAACACCATTGGGAAACATGTTCTTCAACACCGACAAGTGGCAACCCACAGTATCAATTTGGAATGAATTGCCAAGAGATTTGTACCTCTCTCTCTTGGCGACTCCCCTTGTGTGGTTTCTTGGGAGACCGAGTAAAAATTCCATCTCATCTGGCTCTAGAGGGGCAACCTTGTTCTTTCCAACCCAAACAAGGTTCCATCTTCTGCACTCGTCCATAACATACCTCTGAACAGTTAGAGGTGGTGGATTACTTGAGCCTGCAAGAGTACGTTCGATCTGTTTTATCAGAATTGGACTTGCCACACGGGTTTGCAAGCAATCGAGCTGCTTTCTAGGATCCCAGGAAGGCCACCAGTTCTCATAATGAGGGAATGCCTCAAATATGGTCTTTGGAGCGAGAGGAAGGAGACGTGACCTATTCTCAATTGGCAAATTATGGATGTAGCCTCTTTCTTGAGCAGCTGCATAGAAGTGCTTAGAATCCACAAACTCCGGCTCTATGTCATACAAATTTCTGGAAATTTCCACCCATACACTTTTTGGAGCTAGGGCCTCATTTTCATAGTAGAAGTAGGGTGGCTTGTTCATCCTCTAGAGTCGATGTCAGTCCTGGCTGCTTGTCCATCCTCTAGAGTCTGCTCTGCTCTGCTCTACTGCTCCTTGTGGCTTTGTGAACTTATGGTTTGATTTGAGAATTTCAAAACTTTGATTTGATAATCTTTTGGCCGGAAGCACCTAGCAATATCTTTTAAACCTTGTTTCTCTCCATATGCTATTTGTACTTCTCATCGGCTCTAATGTTTCTCTACCTGATTCTACTTCTCCTCTGCCTAGTTTGGGTTGTTTATGGTGGTTAACTCCAATGAATAACAATAGAGGCCTGCCATAATCACTTGTTCTATACCGTGTGTCAACACATACTACATCTCGAAAGTAGTTATAATCCTGCAATATCTGTCAGGATGGTATCCGTACTATCACTTCGAAATGTTCCTGCAATATCTGCCTACAGTTATCTCATACTCGGATATGGGTCATAGTTGTCAGCTTTTTACCGGTCAATACAAAATACTGATCAAACAGAACTATATGATCATGTATTCCACGCTTATTATTACACATCACCAACATACGGAGGAGAGAGAAACAGAAAAGTGGGTGGGTGTGTGCCGCTGGTTGGAATAATAATGAAGTCAGACTGGTCATAGTTGTCAAGCACTCAATGCTTGCCAGCTTTTGACCGATCAATACAAATTATTGGTCAAACTTGCACCTACTCCATTCATAATCACATAATATGTATAAATATCGTTTTGGCTAACAAAATCTCGTTCATACTACGTTATAAGAACTATGATCATGTATTCCACGTTTATTATTACACATCACCAACAACATCCCTATCTAGTCTTCTGAATTTTCTTCGTGTCCCTTGCTTATGATCGCTTCAGCCGTAACCATGGAGCATCTTCATTATTTAACGGGATGGTGGGGTCAGCTTTCACTGTGAAGGGTGGAATTTCAACAAACTTATTATAATCTTCTGACATGTCTGTCGTGTCCTCGATTCCCACGATGTTTCTTTTTCCTGAGAGAACTATGTGACGCTTCGGCTCATCGTATGATGAAATTGTTCCCTTATTTTTTCTTTTCTTCGGTCTGGAAGACATGTCCTTCACATAGAAGACCTGGGCCACATCCTTGGCTAGAACGAATGGTTCGTCATTGTAACCAATATTGTGGAGATCCACTGTTGTCATTCCATAAAGCGGGTCTACCTTTACCCCTTCTCCATTCAGGTTGACCCATTTGCACTTGAACAAAGGGACCTTAAAAGAAGCTCCATAGTCAAGTTCCCATATCTCCTCTATGTAACCATAGTATGTGTCATTTTTTCCATTCTCGTTTGTTGTATCAAAGCGGACACCACTGTTTTGGTTGGTGCTCTTCTTATCTTGGGAGCTCGTGTAAAATGTATTCCCATTTATCTCGTACCCTTGAAAACTCCCAATAGTCGAAGATGGTGACCCTGCCAACATGTACAGCTGATCTTCAACAGTGGTGTCATTTATAAGATGTGTTTGCAACCAACTTCCGAAAGTCTCCATGTGTTCGCGTTTAATCCATGAGTCATCCTTCCCCGGGTTTGCAGACCGTACAATATTCTTGTGTTCCTCGACATACGTAGCCATGAACATAGAATTTTGTAGAACTGTGTAGTGTGCTTTGGTCAAAGAATGCCCGTCCCTAGGTATCATTGTTTTCTTTCCCAGCGTTCCTTTTCCCCTCAGTCTCCCCTCATGCCGCGATTCAGGAACACCAATTGTCTTAAGGTCAGGAATAAAGTCAACACAGAACCCAATGACCTCCCCTGTTCCATAGCCCTTCGAGATGCTTCCTTCTGGCCTAGCACGGTTATGAACATATTTCTTCAAGACTCCCATGAACCTCTCAAAGGGGAACATATTGTGTAGAAATACCGGACCGAGAATATGAATCTCTTCACATAGGTGAACAAGGAGATGAGTCATAATGTTGAAGAAGGATGGTGGGAACACCAACTCAAAACTAACAAGACACTGGACCACATCCCTCTGTAATCTTGTCAGAATTTCTGGATCGATTACCTTCTGAGATATTGCGTTCATGAATGCACATAGCTTCACAATGGGTACTCGAGCATTTTCCGGTAGAAGCCCCCTCAATGCAATCGGAAGCAACTGCGTCATAATCACGTGGCAGTCATGAGACTTCAGGTTTTGGAATTTTTTCTCTGCCATGTTTATTATCCCCTTTATATTCGACGAGAAGCCAGACGGAACCTTGATACTGTAAAGGACTTCAAAGAATATTTCCTTCTTTGCTTTAGTAAGAGCGTAGCTGCTTAAGGAATGGCGCCCTGTATCTGTGTGCTTGTTGCTTGGGTCTTTCATACGTTGCTGGTCCTCCCGTGCTTCAGGCGTATCTTTTGACTTCCCATACACGCCCAGGAAGCATAGCAGATTGATACAGAGATTCTTTGTCACGTGCATCACGTCGATCGAAGACCGGACCTCTAAAACTTTCCAATAGGGTAGCTCCCAAAATATAGATTTCTTCTTCCACATGGGTGCCGCTTATCAGGGCCGTACGGAACTGGTTGGCTGCCAGCAGCCTTACCAAAGATTACTTCTAGGTCCTTGACCATATCGAATATATCATTACCACTACGGAGCTCAGGCTTCTTTCGGTTATCTGCCTCACCTCTGAAATGCTTCCCTCCTTTTTTCCTTAAGGGATGCTTGATCGGAAGAAATCTACTATGCCCCAGGTATACAACCTTTTTACATTTATCCAAAAAAACACTGTCAGTCTTATCTAAACAGTGTGTGCATGCATTGTATCCCTTGTTTGTATGACCGGAAATGTTACTAAGAGCAGGCCAATCATTGATGGTCACGAAAAGCAACGCCCGTAGGTCAAATGGCTTTTGTTCGTTCTCATCCCACACACGTACACCTGGTTTGCCCCACAGTTCTAAGAGTTCTTCCACTAATGGCCTTAGATACACATCAATGTCGTTGCCAGGTTGCCTCGGGCCTTGGATGAGAACTGGCATCATAATGAACTTGCGCTTCATGCACAACCAAGGAGGAAGGTTGTACATACATAGAGTTACAGGCCAAGTGCTATGACTGGAGCTCTGCTCCCCAAAAGGATTAAAGCCATCTGTACTTAGACCAAACCATAAGTTTCTCGCCTCTCCTGCAAAGTCTGGAAAGTCTCTCTCGATCTTTCTCCACTGCGATCCATCGGCGGGGTGCCTCAACTTTCCATCTTTCTTACGGTCGTCGTTGTGCCATCGCAACAACCTAGCATGCTCTTTGTTTCTAAACAGACGTTTCAGCCGTGGTATTATAGGAGCATACCACATCACCTTAGCAGGAACCCTCTTATGGGGGGGCTCGCCGTCAACATCACCAGGATCATCTGCTCTGATCTTATACCGCAGTGCAGTGCATATCGGACATTCATCCAAATTCTCGTACTTCTCACCGCGGAAGAGAATGCAGTCATTAATGCATGCATGTATCTTCTGCACATCTAATCCTAGAGGGCAGAGAGCTTTCTTTGCTTCGTACGTACTCTCAGGCAATTCGTTATCCTTTGGAAGTTTTGGCTTCATTAGTTGAAGTAAACTCTCAAATGCCTTGTCAGTCACATCGTTTTGTGCCTTCCATTTCAGCAACTCCAGTGTGGTACCGAGCTTTGTGCTACCATCTTCGCAATTTGGGTACAACAATTTTTTGTGATCCTGTAACATGTTGTCCAGCTTCAACCTCTCCAATTTATTTTCACAGTCTTCCCTTGCATCAGCAATAACTCGGCCAAGATCATCATCGGGCTCTTCTGATGCCTGTTCTTGATTACCTCCTTCTTCTGCATTCTCTTCCATTGCAGTATCTCGTATTCAGGGAACAAAGGATCTTCTTCTTCTTCATCATCGTCTTCCATCACAACCCCTTTTTCTCCATGCTTGGTCCAGCAATTATAGCTGGGCATGAAACCTCTCCGAAGTAGATGGCCGTGAAGGATTCTTTCGGAAGAATGTTCTCTGACGTTCCGACAATCAACACATGGGCAACACCTGAAGCCATTATCTTTGTTCGCCTGAGCTACAGCAAGAAATGCATTCAGGCCTGCCATATACTCGGAAGTGCGTCGGTCACCGTACATCCATCGCTGCCGTGCATCCATCTGCATCATATAATTAAGTTTATCAAAATACATATTAATACAGAGATGACCACAGTACATCGACAAATAATACTTTTTTATGTATCAGTTACAGATGAAAAAGATAATTTGTTAACCTCGGTCGAAGATACCATTTTCAGTGAGCTTGTGTGCGTCTCGGGAATTTCGTCGAACACCTCGTGTGCATAGTAAAAAAAACACACTATAACACCACACTCTCTCACACCTCCAAGGAAAAAAAAGATGGAAGGAGGGGGGGCTGGGGCAGTATATATAGGGGAAGGGGGCATTGGTCCCGGTTCGTGGACTGAACCGGGACAACAGGTCATGCGCGTGCCACGTGGCCTGTGGCTAGGCATTGGTCCCGGTCCGTGGCAAGAGACGGGACCGATATGCCCCCCACGAACCGGGACCAATGCGCCCAGGCGATTCCTGTTGCCCCGGGCGCACGAACCGGGACCAATGCAGGGCATTTGTCCCGGATTTGGTTGCAACCGGGACAGCTGCCCCCCGGCCCCCTGGACGAGAGGGTTCCACCAGTGTTTAGCTTATTCTGCACGTCATGCATATAACAGATTAACACCTCTGTATTTGTATCTATCTTATCCCTACGTGGGCTATATAAACATGATGAGGCCGGTGGGTGTTCACCACGGCAAAACCTCAGTTTGACTTGGTATCAGAGCCTAGATCCCATCTACCTTCGCCACCATGACACCGCCTGCCGCCGCTGCCTCCACGGTGACGATCTTGTCCATCGCCAACCTCATCACGATCCAGCTCACCCGCAACAACTTCCTGCTCTGGAAGACCCAGGCAGCACCAGCGCTGCGCGCGGCTCATCTGTACGGCTACGTCGAGGGCACCATCCCCGCGCCTACGCCCACGATCACCGAGGGCACCGGCGCCAGTGCCAAGCAGGTGGCAAACCCGGAGTTTCTCCAGTGGTACCAGCAAGATCAGCTGGTATTGATTGCCCTCCTCGGCTCCATGTCCGAGGACATAGTTGGGCAGCTGACGCAGATTCACACGTCGGCCGGCGTGTGGGATGCACTCCACGCCATGTCGGCTCGCAGAATCGAGCCCGGGTAATGCAACTGCGTTACCAACTCTCCAACTTCAAGAAGAAGGACATGCCCGCCTCCGAGTACTTCAATCGGATGAAGGGCTACGCGGACGCCATGGCCTCCGTCGGGAAGCCTCTCAATGACGAGGAAACTCTTGGCTATATCCTCTCCGGTCTTGGACCGGAATACGAGCCCCTCGTCGCCTCCATCACCGCCTGCGACGACCCGGTGACCCTCAACAATTTTTATGCATATTTTCTGAGTGCAGAGCTTCGTCTTGAGCAGCAGGCTTCGGTTGGAGAGATTCATCCATCGGCAACGCTGCTGACACCCGCCCTGGCAACGGCGGGCAGGGAAATGCTGGCCACCGTGGCGGAGGACGCCACAACGGTGGAGGGCAAGGCGATCGTGGTGGCCGCGGTGGCGGCCGTGGGCGGGGCAATGGGCGCAACACGGGAGGTGGTGGCTCCCGGCCTATCTGCCAAATCTGTGGCAAGTTTGGCCACGACGCACTACGATGCCGCAACCGCTTCAACCATGCGTTCCAGCCCGACGAGCCTCGCCCTCGCAACGCGAACGCGGCCAACTCCAGCAACTCTGACGGCGGCGGCAACTGGATCTTTGATTCTGGTGCCACGGACCACCTGACGTCCGATCTCGACCGCCTCAGCATTCAGGAACGCTACCATGGGAAGGAATCCGTCCAGGTCGCCAACGGTGCAGGTCTGAAAATTACACATATTGGTCATTCCCAAATTACTGGCTCATCTAGACCTCTGTTTCTTAAAAATATTCTTCGCGTTCCATCAATGTCCAACAATCTGCTATCGGTGCACAAGTTTCTACTTGACAACCATGCGTTTGCTGAATTTTATCCCTCTCACTTTGATGTGAAGGATCAGGCAACGAAGGACCTTCTTCTTCGGGGTAGATGCCAAGGGGGACTTTATCCAGTGCCAAGCGACCTCATTTCGTCTTCCGCGTCTCGTCGCCATGGCCTTGCCAGTACAAAGCTCACCGCCGATCATTGGCATCACCGGCTAGGGCACCCTTCAGTTAGTGTCGTTGAGTCTGTCTTTAGAACAAATAAAATCGCTTGTGCACTTCCGTCGCAGTCTTTAGTTTGTGATTCGTGTCAGCGTGCCAAGGTGCACCAATTACCCTATTCTAGGTCATCACACTCTACCAATTCACCTCTCGAGCTTGTGCACTCCGATGTGTGGGGGCCAGCTCTACCATCTGTGGGAGGGTTTCGGTATTATGTGAGTTTCGTCGATGATTACAGTCGTTATACTTGGATTTATCTCATTAAACGTAAGTCAGACGTTGAGAAATCTTTTCACCACTTTCAAACTCATGTCGAGAGGTTACTTGAAACCAAGATTCGTGCGGTGCAATCAGATTGGGGAGGCGAGTATCGCCGCCTATCTCGCTACTTCGATCGTACCGGTATCCAGCATCGCCTCACATGTCCTCATACATCCAAGAAAAACGGCATTGCCGAGAGGAAACACAGGCACATCGTCGAGACTGGCATTTCCCTTCTCGCTCACTCCTCTCTCCCCGTACGTTTTTGGGACGAAGCCTTCTTGACTGTTGTTTATTTGATCAACAGAATGCCCACTCGTAATCTTCAGAATTCTGCCCCGATCACATGTCTTCGGGGAGAACTTCCTGATTACTCGTTCCTGCGTTCCTTTGGCTGCGCATGTTGGCCCAACTTGCGCCCATATAACAGTCGAAAGTTAGAGTTCCGCTCTCGTATTTGTGTCTTCCTCGGTTACAGCCAGCAGCACAAGGGATACAAATGCTTGGATAGAACATCTGGGCGCATCTTTATTTCTCGCGACGTCGTTTTCGACGAGAACCTTTTTCCCTATGCCACAACAACACCCGCCTCACCACCACCAGCACCCCTCTCTGCACCTACCATTTTTCCAATTTTTGAGCCGGTAGTGCAGGATAACCGTATGCGTAATTATGATTTGCATTTGTTGCCTCACACTCCTGCCACGAGCAGTTCTCTTGATGCAGGCTTCTCTGGTGGTGGCTCTATGGATGACACTGACATAGGATCTCCGCGCACCCCCGGGAGCACGGCTCACTCTGGCGAGGTAAACTTCCCCGCCACTGCAGCGTCGCAGCCTGCCGCGAGTCATTCTCCTGCCGCGACACCGGATTCTACCGCGAGCTCTTCTCCTGCCACGTCCTCGACAGCGACACCTGACGCACCTGCTGCCTCGCCTCGCCAGCCCGCCGCGGCAGCTTCGCGCCCTGATGTTGACACAGCTGCGTCGGCACCACGTCACCACATGCTGACGAGAACCCGCGACGCCACCGTCAAGCCTCTCGTCCCCACGGACGGTACCATCCGCTACGACTACAAGCGTAGGGCATTCGCTGCAGAACCTGCTTCCTATCGGCGTGCCCTTGCCGATTCTCAATGGCGCGCTGCCATGGAGGATGAGCACACGACACTTCTCCGCAACAGTACGTGGTCTCTTGTGCCTCGTCCACCCGGTCAGAACGTGATCGGGAGTCGCTGGGTGTTCAAGGTGAAGCATAAAGCCGATGGCTCCATTGACAAATACAAAGCTCGACTCGTAGCTCAGGGGTTTACTCAACGCTACGGCATTGATTACCTTGACACATACAGCCCTGTCGTCAAGCCGGCCACGGTCCGTCTCGTGCTCGCCATTGCCATGTCTCGTAATTGGAGTGTCCGACAACTTGACGTGAGCAACGCATTCCTGCACGGTGTGTTGCAAGAGACAGCTTATATGCGGCAGCCCCCAGGATTTGAAGATTCCAAGCATCCTGACTATGTTTGGAAGCTGCACAAGTCGATATATGGGCTCAAACAGTCGCCTCGTGCCTGGTACTCCCGGCTCAGTGATATGCTACAGCAGCTTGGGTTTGTTGCCGCCAAGACCGACACATCTCTGTTCGTGTTCTTGCATGCCGGCATCACCATTTACATGCTCGTCTATGTCGACGACATCGTCGTTGTCAGTTCGTGCCCAGCTGCATCGGCCAAACTTATTCAGCGCCTTGGTGCTGTTTTTCCAGTCAAGGACTTGGGCCCCCTTCACTACTTTCTTGGCATTGAGGCATCTCGTGACCCAGGGGGAATGAACCTATCGCAAAGCAAGTACGCCATGGATCTTCTTCGCCGCACAAAGATGGATAAGTCCAAGGTTGTGTCCACTCCTATGTCTGTCCAAGACAAGCTTGCAGCTGATCAAGGTACTCCACTCACTGGCGATGCAGTGTTTGATTACAGGAGCACTGTTGGCGGTCTCCAATATCTGACTCTCACTCGGCCCGACATTTCGTTCGCTGTCAACAAGGTTTGTCAGTACCATGCAAATCCTACTACGGTGCACTGGGAAGCAGTAAAGAGGATATTACGTTATGTGAAAGGGACAGTTGACACAGGGCTACGGCTGCGCAAGTCCTCCTCTATGTTGCTTAGTGTTTTCACCGATGCAGATTGGGCCGGTAGTGCGGACGATCGGCGCTCCACCGGAGGGTTCGCTGTCTTCTTTGGACCAAGCTTGATATCCTGGAGTGCTCGCAAGCAACCCACCGTCTCACGATCATCAACTGAAGCTGAATATAAGGCTCTAGCAAATGGAACAGCAGAGGCTATGTGGATTCAGACACTTCTTCGAGAGCTTCATGTTCCTGAAGCCCGGCCACCTGTGTTGTGGTGTGACAACCTCGGGGCCACTTATTTGACTGCTAACCCAGTCTTTCATGCGCGGACAAAACACATCGAAGTCGACTTTCATTTTGTCCGGGAAAAGGTGGCTCAAGGTGCACTTGATGTACGTTTTGTGTCTTCGGCTGATCAGGTAGCTGACGCCTTTACCAATCCTTCGACCAAGCAAATGCTAGAGCAGCTATTCTCCAACCTCAACTTAGTACATGTACTACGATGAGTTTGAGGGGGAATGTTAACTAACAGGCTAGATACGGCTAGTTAGGTAACACCATGCAGAGTACTTTAGCTTATTCTGCACGTCATGCATATAACAGATTAACACCTCTGTATTTGTATCTATCTTATCCCTACGTGGGCTATATAAACATAATGAGGCCGGTGGGTGTTCACCACGGCAAAACCTCAGTTTGACTCACCACCATGTTCCTCTCCTCATTGGGTTTTGCTGACACGGCGTAAAGAATTTGGCATCATATGCTCTCTTCGATGAGGCCCGTGTCACCATGCACAAGACTGCGACGCAGGCGAAGCAAATTTTCTCGAGCTTCCCGTGGTATGGTGTATACCGTGTGCTCTACCTTGGACCGCTTTCCGACGAACCCCCAATCTACTTGACTGACAAGTTCCCCGACGACTATGGGTGGGGACACTACACTGGTAGAAAATAGGCCTATAGTCCCGGTTCGCAAAGGCCAATAATCCCGGTCGCGCAACCGGGACTAAATATGCGCGACTAAAGGGCCCCCCTTTAGTCGCCCCTCTTATGAACCGCGGCTAAAGGCCCGTCCACGTAGGCGGGTGGCGTGCGCCGAGGGCGGAGGACCTTTAGTCCCGGCTGGCCACACGAACCGGGACTACATGCTACTCCCTCCGTATCAAAATATAAGATGTTTTAGCCATTTCTAGACAACATGCATCTAGACATGTTTTAGTGTGTGATTCTCTTTTATTCATTTGGGTTTCTAATTATTTTTCACTCCAATTTTTGACTCCCATTTTTCCACTCCCTTTTTTCGCTCCAATTTTTCACTCCCTTTTTTTTCAGAATTTTTATTATTTGCTTAGTGTCTAACTACAATTATCTTTAGTCAAATTTCTTACTCGTGGTCAAACTTCTCGCTCGGTCACCCATCCTCCCACTACTCTAGCACTAGCACGCTTAACTTCCGAGTTCCATCCCGTCCCGCATCCAAGTATTTCGCACGCATGTATGTGATACTAGTATCATATCAATCCTATTAACAAGTTGGTCGATGCCACATTTCTTTATTATCTGAATTTCAAATAAATCTTTTAATAAACAAAAGTAATGATGTAATTAATAATTTTGAATAAATAAATAAACATTAACTTTTTAATTTGTATTGTTTCTAAAAAAATATTCAGAAAAATAAAACTAATTCATTTTAAAATCTTAAAAATACAAATAATATATCAAAATATTCAGAAAAATAATACTAATTAATTTTAAAATCTTAAAAATACAAATAATATATCAAAAAATTCAGAAAAATAAAACTAATTCATTTTCCCCTTTCCTAAATGCAAAATAAAATCTAATAAAATTCATGAACCAAACCATATGAAATCTAAACCATATTAAATTTGCAGATCCAAGTTTCGACTATTATTTTGGACACAAGAACTGTTTTGGCAATGACTATCTGTGAGAATGATTTGAACCTAACTTTTAAAATACATAACCAAAATGGACAAAATAAAATATTCTGGATAGATATTGAAAAGATCTATCCATAGCACTTAGCCTCACATCAAGGTCAACAATCAAATGAAAATACCATCCTTTTTAATAAAAGACCAGTAGGCTCTTCTATGATGTTTTAGAATGAGTTCAAAAATGAATTTCGAAGTAAATCCAACTGGATGAGTTTGGTATTGACTAGATCTATGTTTTCCTGGCTTAGATTAATTTTTTGACCTCTAGATTTATTTTTGGTGAACAGATATAGAAACAGTAGTTTTTGGTGAACAGATATATAAACGGTAGTTTTTCTGTTTTGTTTTATTGATGTGTTTTTGTTTGTTTTCTTGATGTGTTTTTGTTTGTTTGTTTTGAAATGTGTGTTTGACATAATATAGAAATAATATAGCTAGAAATTAATTTAGAAATAATATAGAAATTAATAGAAAGACATATATCCATTACATATATCGAACGCAAGATGCGGTACACAAACAACATCTACTCAAGCTCCGAAGAGTAGATGCGGAACCACTCGAAGGCAACGTATGCATCTATTGCTGCATAATCGAGATTGATCCGGTCCAGTGGGTTCTTCCCCCAATACATGTGATTCTTCGAGGGGAAACGAGTCTTCATGGTTTTGTAGTCGGCGTGGATGAAGGCAGTTGCCATCGGAGCCATCCCGGTCTTGTGCCCGTACAGCTCATCAAAATGGATAAGGTCCTGAAGATCAATGTAGTGATCTTCAGGTATCTAAATACCCAAACGCATCAACTTCTGCCGGTCTTGAGTGATGTCAACGCTACAGAAGTTGTACCTCTTGTTAACAAGAAAATCAACAAGTTCTGGAGATTGCTTTCAACTACTGCAACAACAAAAATAGAACACGTGTTTGATATGTTGCAACACGTGTATTCTTCCAATGCAACAAACAAATAAAAAATGCAACACTATCCTACAAGAGAGATTGTACGTGTGCGTTACCTTGCCCATTGGAAGACGAAAACGATCTCCTTGAAGGCAATCTGGATGACGGCAACATCCCGTTGATTCGCCGTGTACTCTAGATCAAGCCCGAAGAACTTATGGTGTTCATCGGCTTCTTCATAGAGATTGCTCAAATGCTTAAGAGCACCGGGGAGCCTCTGGCACATATTGGTGTAGGCCACGTCGAGATTCTTGCGGCATGGTGTGGACACACGCAGAAGGTTCCAAACGGGAGAACCCATGGGTGCTTGGTGGAGGAAGAAGAGAAGAGAGGAAGAAGAAACAGAGAGTCTCGGGTGCGTACTGTAGCAATGGCCTTCTGCCTCTCGCTCTCAAAATAAAACCAAGCGGGAGACGAGCAGTTTGGATCTTTAGTCGCGGGTGGCCAGGCTAACCGGGACTAAAGACAGGGAGGCCAGCAGTTTGGATCATTAGTCGCGGGTGGCCAGGCCAACCGGAATTAAAGCCCTCCACGCGCTTCCCAAACCGCGGCGCATGACCTTCAGTCGCGGGTCGCCTCCCGAACCGGGACTAAAACCCCTTTAGTCATGGTGCGCATAATTTGGGGACTGAAGGGGGCGTATGGAAAGCCTTTTTTCTACCAGTGCTACTGGGCACTCGGCTGACCCCCCGAGATCTTCACCAAGAACCATGAGGTGGAGGCGATGATCCGCTATCGGTGGGATATGCTCGGTGCGCTCGGTGGCGGCTTCCCTGGCCAACTTGCCTGATGTCGTCAAGTTTGGCGAGGCTCTCTAGTTCAAAGTCAGTTCCCAAATATTCAGCAAGGGTGGCATTGACCACCTCACAAACCCCAACCTCGTGCACGCGTAGAACATCCTTGCTATCTGGGTTTGGTAGGTTGTGCTAAATGGAGCCGTGGAGGGAATCCTCATTGCCGGTCGCCCTCTTGGTGAGATAGTCAACCCACTCTAACCCAGTGGAAGATTTGACCCCCTTGGGCATTGCCGATGACCACGGGGCGTTAGTGGAGCTGTGGAGCTCAAGATCAAGGTGATCAAGAATGGACTCCTCGCCATGTTCTCCATGTTTGGCTGCTTCGTGCAGGCTATCGTCGCCAGTAAGGGCCTGCTTGAGAACCTCGCTTGCTACATCACCGGCCATGTCAACAACAATGCATGGGCGTTTGCCACCAACTTTCTTCCTCGTAAGTGAAGATTGCATGAGGCTCAAGCTGTAGTTGTATCAAACGTACTCACGTTAAATTCGCGCAGTTCATGCATATATATTGGACTATACCCGTGCAGTGCATGCATAGAGGATGGACTGAAAGTTCATGGTTGGTGAGGGCAGCACACGGTCATGATGTGGAGAGCGATTTCAAATCTGCACGCCACAAATCTACCTTCCGAATTCTTCATCTCGGCAACTGAGCCCAAGGCCCCAAACCTCTCTTTTTTTCCTCTCCTGTTAGTTGCGTCCACTGTGGAGGCTCTAAGTAGATATATACAAGTACTATATGCGTCTTCGAAACTTAAACATGAGTATTTGCGATCCGCGGAAACACGCAAAATGACACGTGTTGCATAGATGGCGAAATTCACAACTTTTAACGTGAATAAAGTCCATGGGGTAAATGCACAAATCAGAGTGCTCACATCGTGAGTCCGTGACAGCTCTAGGAGCTACGGACCTGTTGGTTGTCTCACCACACGCGGTTCTTGCCGAAAATAAAGCACGCGTTCGAGATAAATTACCCTATAAATTGAGCACCCTGCGTGTTGCCGGTAGTTTGTACTTAATGTGTTTCTATGCAGGGAACACCTTCTTTTAACAATCACACGTAAGATGCATTAATTTCTTAAGCGATGGCTCGGTCTAGAAAATGACTTAATTGTAGCAGTACAATGGAGGACAACTCTTACTCCAGTATTTAGTAGTCTAGTACAAAATCATTGTATATATGTTCTCCAGTTTTCAGTGCCAACATGGAAACAGAGGGAAAATCATTGTATATCTGTCCTCAAAGTGTTCACGCAAGCCAAACTTCCACTACCAACTTCATGCAGAGAGAAAAGTTCCACTCGTTGGATGCTAGCTGAGCAGATCTCACTCAATATGTGATGATGCAATCCATTCTCCAACGAGATCCCTAGGTCTAGCCACACCTATGTACTACCCATGTCACCCACCTCTCCACACGTGTGTAGACATGACAGAACTCTGCTGAACCAATGGCATCAAAGATTCCTCTCTCTTTCTTGTCGGTACAGACGGCAAGCTCAGCTCAGTGCACTGCCTTAAATAGGTCCAAACTCATCACCTTTAAACCATCTCTACGCACACTTCTTGCCCTTTGAAGAGGAAAAAACACACCTCGCACTTTGCAATTTGATGACAACCACCACCATGTTTTTCTCCTCTTCGACTTTTGCAAACACGACGGTAAATAATTTGGCCTCATATGCTCTCTTCGGTGAGGCCCGTGTCACCATGCGCAAGGGTGCGACACAGGCGAAGCAAATTTTCTCGAGTTGCCTGTGTGGTATGGTGTACACCATGTGGTCTACCTTGGCCCGCTTACCGACGAACCCCCAATCTACTACCGGGCTCTAAGCTGACCCCGAGATCTTCGCAAAGAACAAAGAGCTGGAGGCGATCCGCTATCGATGGGATATACTAGGTGCGCTCGGTTACGTCTTCCCCGACCAAGGTCGAGGAATGTCGTCAACTTGGTGAGGCTCTCTAGTTCAAGGTCGGTTCCCAAATCTTCAGCAAGGGTGGCATTGCCCAACCTCGTGCACGTGCAAAACATCCTCGCTATATCTAGGCTTGGTAGGTTGTGCTAAATGGATCCCTCAAGGGGTTCTGCATTGCCGGTGGCCCTCTTGGTGAGATAGTCGACCCATTCTACCCCAGTGGAAGATTTGACCCCCTTGGCCTTGCCGATGATCCCGAGGTGTTAGTGGAGCTCAAGAATAGCCGCCTCGCCATGTGATCCATGTTTGGCCGCTTCATGCAGGCTATGGTCACCACTAAAGGCATGCTTGATAACCTCGCTGACCACATCACCGACTATGTCAACAACAATGCATGGGCGTTTGCCAGCAATTTTGTTCCATGTAAGTGAAGATTTCATGCAGTTCAAGCTCTAGTTGTATCAAACATACTCATGTGAAATCCGCGGAGTTCTGTATGAATTCTACTACCGTGATGTAAATGATGATGATTCTTTGTGAATAAATGCCACTTTATGAATATCTTTGTGCCATTTGATGTTTCGCGATAGAGACATTTAATTGTTTCAACAGGCCTGCTCATGCAGCCTTTTTGAGTAACTTTTGCATATATATATGACATTAAACCATGACACAAATATTTATATCCAGATCCAGTAGTTTGGGTAATAGAAAAGAAAGCCTAAAAAGCAATGTTATTAGTGTTACAAATCGTAGGCGCAATTGTAGAACTACCAAGGACAAAGCAATCACAACAATGATGATGACACTGAGTTTTTTTTAACGCAGTTCGGCGATCCCATCTACATCTGCGAGGAATGACTACGGACGCACCTCCCAAATGATACCGCTGCACTGGCTGCCTTGGTCGCCGGCACAAGCCGTCGGCTTCCCTTGCGCGCCTACTGCTATCAAGTCGTCATGGGTTACACGTGTGGTGCCCCCTCTCATTATTTGATAGGTCAAGTCTACTAGTGTCCCACTCGAACACTACCCGTACCTATCCACACCTATTATAACTCTAAGTTCAAACGTAACCCAACACGTACACTATATTTGACACAAATATAACAATTAGCGGTAATTGCCGGAGTTCACGCCACATTCACTACAATACATAATTAACTTTTGGTTTCTCGATAAGCATAGTGAATTTACATTTCAATTTTTTTTTGCACGCTAGACACATATCACATCATTTTCGGAAGTTGCATTTGGATTCCGAGTAGAAAACATAGGCCCTTGCAACATAGTCCAATATTGTTGTGTTTTGTTTTTTAGGGCTATCCAGTATTGTTGTGTGGATACAGATCGTGGAGCATAGGTGACTCCTTGCGACAACTCCAAGGAAGACAAACATATTTTAAAGAAAATATATTCTAAAGGGACGCACCACTTTTGCCAGAAATAATAATCCCTCGGTCTCATATTAAGTGTCCCCCAAATGAAAAGAAATTGATGTATCTAGCTCTAAAACATGTCTAGATACATCCATTATTATTTAATTTTACGACACTTAATATGAGACAGAGAGAGTACTACACATTTTATTGTTTTGAAGCGTATCACGGCTACCACTAAATGTTAGTGTTAGAAAAAATTAATGTTTCGTGGCGTATCACGCCAATCATTGAATGTTAGTGTTAGAAAATTTTAATATCCGTGATTGCAAGGAGCCATGTACCATGTGGTGGTCAAATTTAAATTTAATGGAGTCTCACGTCTTGGTTTAAATCTTATGAAATTTCGAGGTGTAGGAAATCGCACAGCACATTGAAGTTTCATTTAGTTTTTTTAACAGATTGAAATTTAGTTGAGGGGCGTAGCTATCTACAATATCTAAATGAGAGCAACCCACTAAGTCCATTTCTCTTAACATGCAAGGTATCCACCTCATCAATCATTTCTGACCAATCATATGCTGCCACATCTTTTCACCTCCACCTCAGCCCAATCCAGTTGCCACGTTTAATTAAAATGGTCGCATTTTTTCTCATCCTTCCGTAGGCATACCTATCGCTTCCTATTCCCGAGCGTTTCCCAAGATGAAGCGGCGTCCGCCAACGCGTGCACCAAATGCCCATATACATCTTTCACTTCCTATTCTTTCTGTCATCTTCACTATTTACTCCCCACGGCTGCCTCTCAAGTCTCCACCTCCTCCAACAAAAACCGAACATGAGGATCCGTGGCGTTGCGGGTGGCCTTCGTGTTCTTCTGCCCAGTTGCTTTAGCTATTTTTTCCTTCTGCCGATTTGGACTGCTCAAGGTTCAGCTACGGAAGAGCCCATCCACTCATACTTTGCTCCTTTGATGTTTCACTCGTGTCCAAGCTATGCCCAAGGAGCTGCCAAGTGTCTGTTTCTCCTATTCTCTTTTGTTTTGTTAGTTTGTTCTATTCTCTTTTCTTTGCTTCCGATGATCTGCCGATGTATCTAATAGGGACACGATTTTGTCACACACACGTACAACAGCTAACCGCGAACCACGACCACAAGGCAGATGAGGTTCTCAGATGCCACGAGGACGGGTGCCGGCACAGATGCTACCAAAGCTATGATTTTCTACTTATAGTCCAGTTTACTAGAGATGTTCTATATTTTTTGCATTCTTATTTGTGCAGGGGAGGTTTGATGGATCACGCATATGCTATTTTGTCAGCTTCATTTTGTAAATTCTTTAGGCTGAGTAAAGTAGGGAGTGAAAAATGCCGCAGCAGTTCTTGCCTCACCACATCATGCCATCAACTATTTGGGCACAAGAGGGCTTGAGCTGATGTGTACGATTCAAGTTTGCAAACAGCTTACTAAGGGCAATCTTCAGGCTTTTTCACAGAACACCTTTGTGCATTGTTTCTACACGTAAATCTTCAGGTGGAAGTTAACATGGATAGGTCTATTATGTCCTCTTTGTAGGTTTGATTTTTGTATAAAGTATCTTCATCCAGAATTTTACAAAGGGAAACACGTTTAACAGTTTAAGCTTTATGGCTTGTGTTCTTTATATGGGAATAATACGTAACAATGCCATGGTCCAAGTGTGTATGCTGAACTTTCTATTTCGGCCGACCAATTATCATTTTAAGCCTTTCAATAACATATGGTATACGTAATATCTTTGATAACATATTTTACCACTTTAACAAATGTTAATTAAGCACGGTAGTTTTAGTTACTTATTAAATTATTTTGCCGGATTTTTCAAAAATACAAATCATGTGATTTATTCAAATATTTTTAGCACCAGCAACTTTATTTAGGAGGTGATACCGAGTCACTCGAAATGGATATCTGGCCACCCATATGGGAGTACTATCTGGTTTTTTTCTAGATTATACTTTGGTCCTTCTACAAAGAGAGTTATTTTCAGTGAATAAGGATCTAAAAGATTTCCTGTTTGTCATAATACTCAGATCATTTTATCATTCCACTTTTGTTGATTTTTTATCTTCCGTGCATCTATAATGCAGTTTGACTTCATTTTCATATATTTCTATAAAATGAGTTTTTCTTCATATTCCGCTGCAACGCGCGGGGTATCTTCTAGTTTCATTCAAGAGGGCCTCCGTAGACAAAAAAAAATATGATCATAGGAAGCATAGTACTAATGGGCCGAGTCTTTGCCAAATGCTAGCTGCAGGCTAAAATTGCAGAAGTTATCCTACCCTGGCCCAAATATTTGTATGATCATACGAAGCATAGCACACCGTATGTAGCTGGGCTGGGAGCCCTGGAGTGTTGGGGCACTGTGCCGATGGCACATTCATGGGGCCCGGGCCTGCATTTCATCACCTAGGAGAAGAAAGACAAAATTTTACTTTTTTTTTCTGCGACGAGGAGATAATTTTCTTTCAGTTGTATGCAGACCGTAAAGCTAAAAAGGAGTTGTATGCAGAGCGTTAACTGCTCTGACTCATCATCCAATCACCTCTCATCAGCTCTCTTTGGTCAGGCTCAAGTCACCATGCGCAGATGCCACAAATCAAGTCACTGAATCACAAAAGCGTGCGTTATTTTCCTGGAAATGCTTGAAGAACCTTTTTTTTCGTCAAGCACCGAAGCATTATTGTCAACGAACACATTAAAATTAGGTTCTTACTAGTAAAATGCCCGTGCGTTGCTACGGGTTACAATTTATTTGCTCAAAAGGAATTTGAAATATGGTGATTGATGGTTTGGCGAAAAAAAAGTAAATTATTACTCCACTAAAAAAGTAAACTAATTTTTTTTTTGAGGCTGTCACCCGGGGGGGGGGGGGAAGTCTCCCCACCTGAATTTTACTGATAAGAAGGTTTATGGGTTACATAGAGAGAGATGAGCACGCCACAGGTCGACGGCCACAGGTCTCCCCACCTGAATTGTAATTGATCGTTGTAAATTATGATAACTAATCGTTGTCAAGTAAAAGTTGCATAAAACGCGATGCCTGATCTTTGTAGAGAAAAAAATGTAACTAATAGTTGAATAAAACGCGATGGCCAGCCAATTTTTTTTGAGGCAATCTCAATAGATATTACACCGGAAGTCAGCTAATCTCATTCGCCTAAACACAGTGCGCGGAGTCTGACTCCCGAGGGCATACCGTGGTTTGTATCTTTCAAAAAATTCCATGGGTCTCCTCCCAAAACTAACTTTCCTATAATAAGTTAAGACCATAAACTTAAGGATACACACAAATGTATACAAGCATGATGCACAGAAAGTATAATTATACCATATGTCATTCATATATGAAAGAACATGAAAATTTCCTAGGCAAACTCGGAGACTGAGCAAGACAGATTCCACCATCTTCTGATGCAAACAAAATTATATGCTTTTCCAACCCAAATCAAAGAAAAACAATATTATCAGTCCAACCAACCAGAAAATCCAACTTCATAGCTTGGCTGATATAGTATGCATATAGATTTCAAGTATTTTGTAACAGAAACATTACCGGGAAAAAAATGTCAAGAAACAGGAAAAGAGAATCTATGTATGGAAATAACAAATGAAGATAGAATCAACAAATTCCGCTTCAAAACTCAACAATATCCACATTGCAGGGTCACAAATTTACATCAGTACCTACTGAATACAATATTCTTGACGCTAAGGGGGCTGGACACAACCAAGCAACCAGTTCCACTTTGCTACCCACTTCCGGCTCACGCAGAGGGGGCTGGACGCCGGTTCCGTCTTTTTCTACACCGGGGCTAGGGTATCTCCGGAGAGGGGATCCGGAGCGTCGGGATCCCACCTAAACCAATTCTTTGCCATGCCATGTGTGTTAGAGTGTATCATGGGTGTTTGGTTCCAAAGATACCATCACTCTCTGTGTTGGGGCCTCGCCGACGTCGGATTCTCTCTCGCGGGTTCCAGGACTGCTCACACCCCTAAACACCCGGATCTGACGTAACGGGGGGGGGATCTTGCAAGGAGGTGGGCCCTACCATTGTCAAGGGTGTTCCTTTGGCCTAGCATGACACAACCAAGCAACTAGTTCCACTTTGCTACCCACTTCCGGCTCACGCAGAGGGGGCTGGACGCCGGTTCCGTCTTTTTCTACACCGGGGCTAGGGTATCTCCGGAGAGGGGATCCGGAGCGTCGGGATCCCACCTAAACCAATTCTTTGCCATGCCATGTGTGTTAGAGTGTATCATGGGTAATGGGTTCCAAAGATACCATCACTCTCTGTGTTGGGGCCTCACCGACGTCGGATTCTCTTTCGCGGGTTCCAGGACTGCTCACACCCCTAAACACCCGGATCTGACGTAACGGGGGGGATCTTGCAAGGAGGTGGGACCTACCATTGTCAAGGGTGTTCCTTGGGCCTAGCATGACACAACCAAGCAACTAGTTCCACTTTGCTACCCAGTTCCGGCTCACGCAGAGGGGGCTAGACGCCGGTTCCGTCTTTTTCTACACCGGGGCTAGGGTATCTCCGGAGAGGGGATCCGGAGCGTCGGGATCCCACCTAAACCAATGCTTTGCCATGCCATGTGTGTTACAGTGTATCATGGGTGTTGGGTGCCAAAGATACCATCACTCTCTGTGTTGGGGCCTCACCGACGTCGGATTCGCTCTCGCGGGTTCCAGGACTGCTCACACCCCGAAACTCCCGGATCTGACGTAACGGGGGGAATCTTGCAAGGAGGTGGGCCCTACCATTGTCAAGGGTGTTCCTTTGGCCTAGCATGACACAACCAAGCAACTAGTTCCACTTTGCTACCCACTTCGGGCTCACGCAGAGGGGGCTAGACGCCGGTTCCGTCTTTTTCTACACCGGGGCTAGGGTATCTCCGGAGAGGGGATCCGGGGCGTCGGGATCCCACCTAAACCAATGCTTTGCCATGCCATGTGTTTTACAGTGTATCATGGGTGTTGGGTGCCAAAGATACCATCACTCTCTGTGTTGGGGCCTCACCGACGTCGGATTCGCTCTCGCGGATTCTAGGACTGCTCACACCCCTAAACTCCCGGATCTGACGTAACGGGGGAAATCTTGCAAGGAGGTGGGCCCTACCATTGTCAAGGGTGTTCCTTTGGCCTAGCATGACACAACCAAGCAACTAGTTCCACTTTGCTACCCACTTCGGGCTCACGCAGAGGGGGCTAGACGCCGGTTCCGTCTTTTTCTACACCGGGGCTAGGGTATCTCACGCAGAGGGGATCCGGAGCGTCGGGATCCCACCTAAACCAATGTTTTGCCATGCCATGTGTCAAGGGTGTTCCTTGGGACTAACATGACACTTGAACACACACCACTACGATTATTTTTGAATTTTACGACTAGATTGAAATTCCAAGGAAGAGGGATACACGACAGTGGATCTAAACATTCTAGGATACATGGACAAACCATTTGTCCCAGCCATCTTGTGGCTCAGGTCTAGTCATACTCCTGCCTAGGCGTATAATACATGTACTCGTAGTCGTCGAAGTCGCCGCCGCCGTCGTCGCTGTCGTCGGATGGGGGCTGAAATGTCAATGGGGGAGCACGCCTGGACTGCGGGTAGCGCAGGCGGGGGTTATCGCCGTTCCTTATGTAGTTCATGACGCCCTGGAGAGTCCGGCCGTGCCACCACAGCCGACGACCAGCCTCGTTGAAGTTCGAAGGAGGCGGGCCGTCCCCCTCGTACCTAGCGAGCGCCCTCTCACGCCGATTGAAGAAGAAGATGTCCCAACCTGCGCGGTAGTTGGGATCCCATTGGGGATACGTCCTCTGCGCCGGTGTCAGCTCGAAGTAGTAGTGGTTCGTGATGGCCGCCCGGCGCGCCAGACCTCGAGGGACAGGAGGGACCGGCACGCCTCCGGCGCTCAGCATCCACCCGGCGGGGACGCCGTACCCGGGAGGGCAGGGGTAGTTCGAGGCGCAGAGCTCCTCCGCCTCCGAGTAGGTTATAGTGGGTACGGTGGAAGACATGGAAGAGTTGGCGCGAAGAAATGGAAGAGTGATGGGTTGTAGATATGTGCTAACCAAGCTAGATGCATGTGTGTTTATATAGTGAGAAATGGAGGGAAGAAGCACACGGATCGTGTGTTTTCTTCGAGGTCTTCCGAGCCGTTGGATCTTTCAAGTGATTGTGAGCCGTTGGATCCAATGTGTGCACACGGATTGTGTGCTTCTTTCACTTCTTTGCCGAGTATGAGCCTGCAAGACACTCGGCAAACAGACAAACAGGACGGGGATAGTTGACGCGAAAATTTGGCCGTCTATATGCCGAGTCTCCCTTCCAGAGGCACTCGGCAAAGTTTAAACTGGGGGGCGGGAAGCAGTGGCGCGAATCGAAATGTTTGGTGCCAATATGTATGCCGAGTATCTCCTTGCAGGCACTCGGCAAAGTTTCAAACTAGGGGGCGGGGAGAAGTGGCGCGAAGCGAAATGTTTGGTGGCAATAAGTACGCCGAGTCTCCGTAACGGAGGCACTCGGCAAAGCTCCAAAATAAAAAAAACCTGTTCTTCGCCGAGTCCACGTAACGGCGACACTCGGCAAAGTACAAGCGACTGTGCTGCACGTACGGAAGCGCCACGTGGCTTTTCTTATTGCCGAGTTTGTGTCTTTGCCGAGTGTCTTTTGAACTTTGCCGATGCGTTTATTGTTTGCCGAGTGTTGGCTGCAGGGGACACTCGGCAGAGGCACGTACTGCCGAGTGACAATTGTTTGCCGAGTGCTTGTGGCAGGGTACACTCGGCAAACGATGTTAATGCCGAGTGTATTTTGTACGCCGAGTGTTTGGGTTTTCTTCTCGGC
This sequence comes from Alopecurus myosuroides, assembly GCA_028641055.1. NCBI lineage: Eukaryota > Viridiplantae > Streptophyta > Magnoliopsida > Poales > Poaceae > Alopecurus > Alopecurus myosuroides. The sequence goes on from CM054061.1 coordinate 34,417,620, forward strand.
TTCGAGCCTGTTTCGCCGAGTATCCCGAGATACGGCACTCGGCATAGTGCTGGATACTCGGCGGAGTTGTATTTTCCAGTAGTGAGTGGGGGGTAACTCGGTATGAAAGGTAAAGTTTTCTCCTACTCTAATCAGCCATAGACCATTGGGAGCTACTCCTACTTTATTTTGTGATCATAAGGGGAAAAAATCGAACTAGCATCTAATGCACCGCGTAGCAAGATTTACGTTACAAGGCAAAAAAAATCTAATGCGTATCTGGTGAAACCATAGGCCGTAGCTAGACTTTGCATCCGCCCGGGCAGTGGGTAGAGAGATGATAGGTAAACGATTAACCCTCTAAATTAGTTCTAGGATCGCCACTGCATGCATAGAGGATGGACTGAAAGTACATGCATGGTTGGTGAGGTCAGCACACGGTCATGATGTGGAAAGCGATTTCAAATCTGCACCCCGAGCACGCCACAAAGCTACCTTCCGAATTTCTCTTGCTCGGCAACCGAGAAGTTCACAAACTTTTAACTTGGATAAAGTCCATGAGGTAAATGCACAAATCAGAGTGCTCACATCGTGAGCTACGGACCGGTCAGTTGTCTCACGTCCATGCATGCGAGTGCGACCTCATCGTTTCCCCATATGCGCGCGGTTCTTGCTGAAAATAAATCATGCGACCTCACCTTTTTCCACATAGGTACGCGTTCGAGATAAATTGAGCGTCGTGTTGCCGGTAGTTTGTACTTAATGTGTTTCTATCCAGGGAGCACCTTCTTTTAAAATTCACACATAAGATGCATTAATTTCTTAAGCGATATCCTCGGTCTGGAAAATGACTTAATTGTAGCAGTACAATGAAGGACACCTCTTATTTAGTCTAGTAGTACAAAAAATATATGTTCTCCAATTTTCAGTGCCAATATGGAAACAGAGGGAAATTTTTTTTGAGGAAAACAACGGAGGGCGAAAGGCCCACCTGAAATTTTTGTATTAATTGTAACACAAAGGGACTTTTACAAGGGGGGGGGGGGGGGGGTGGTGGGGGTGTTCTCTTTTTTACAGTCAGCCTGACATCACATCGCACCAAGATAGGAGCGGGCTACAGTCCAGGCTGCGGGGCGCCCTAGACACCCACAAAAGGAGGTGTTCACGGACGACCTTGAAGAATTCCGAGGTGGTTGTATCCAAGCCGTCAAACACCCGACGATTCCGGGTCTTCCAGCTGATCCAGAGCAGGAGGGCTCCGGCGGTCGAGCGTAGCGGGGTAGGCCAGCCTGCGTAGGTGGCCATGAAGTCGTCGAGTAGAGATTCCAGGTCAGGACCAGCCGATGGGATGGAGCAGGCAGCCCAAATCCTCTGCATCCGGGGACATCCAACGAACAGGTGCTGTATATCCTCCGGAACCCCGGGGCAGAAAGGGCAGTCCGGGGATCGCAGGACCCCGAGGCGATGCAGGCGAGCCCGGGTCCTTGTCCGTTTGTGGCGAAGGATCCACACGAAGACTCTGACTTTAACCGGACAGAAGTTGGTCCAGTTGAGGTCGTGCAGCGGCGGTCCACAACCGGACGAGCGGAGCAGGTGGTAGGTGTCCCTCGACCTGAACCGGGCGGAGGCGGCACCGATCAGCGTCCTGCTGTCGGGATCGGGGGCGGGGATGAATCGCGCAATGGCATCCCATGCAAGGCCCAGCTCAGCAGAAGCGACGGGGGAGAGACGGTCGCGCAAGGCGAGCGCGTCGAATCCATGTTGGAGTACCGCGCCCAAGGTGGCATGGGGGGCGAGGGAGTGCGAGTAAGCAGCGGGAAGGGCAGCTGCCAGCGACCCCGCCGAGGTCCACTTATCGTGCCAGAAGGAGGTACTCGCCCCATTCCCAACCCTGACCAAGGACAGTCCACGGAGGAGGGGGATGAGGGAGGCAAAACAACGCCACGTGGGGGTGGCTGAAGGAGGGGAGCTGCCAGAGTACCACCTCCGGACCCACACCGTCCAGGGGTTGTCCTCCCCAGACAGGAGCTTATGGGCTGTCTTAAGCAGGAGACAGGTGTTCTGGATGCCTAGGTCGAGCAAACCCAGCCCACCTTCCGACTTGAGGCGGCACGCGGTGTCCCACGACACCAGACAGTCGCCACCAGAGCACTTCTCCGCCGCTTTCCAGAACATGGCACGGCGCGGGCGATCCATCTTGGCAACGGTACCCTTCGGAATCTCCAAGACAGACATGGCAAACGAGGGGAGGGCCGAGAGGACCGCCGAGGTGAGGGTCAAGCGACTTCCGGGGTCGAGGGTGCGCACCCTCCAACTGGGAATCCGCCGGACAATCTTATCCGCAAGGAAGTCGAGAGCGCTTGCCGGAAGTTTGCGGTCAGACAACGGGAGCCCGAGGTACGTCTGAGGGAAGGAGGAGACGGGACATCCAAGGATTCCAGCAAGGGAGGCGGCGTCTTCCGGGGAGACACAGATCGGGACAAAGGTGCTTTTATGGTAGTTGATGGCGAGTCCGGTCGCCGCTGAGAAAGCGTCCAGGGCACGCCGGAGGAGGGTGAGCTGCCCCCTGTCTGCACGGACCAGGATCAGTGTGTCATCGGCATACTGGAGCACGGGGCAGGGGAGATCATCCACAAGGGGGTGAAGCAGGACGCCCTCGGGGTCCCGTTCTGCAACTCGTTGCCGGAGGAGGCTGGCCACAATTAGGAACAGGTAGGGCGAGAGGGGGTCTCCCTGGCGGAGCCCGTTCATGCACCGAATCCATCTTCCGGGAACTCCATTCAGCAAGACGGCGGCCTTCCCGGTTCGCAGGGTCTCTTGGATCCAAGATCGGAAGCGCTGTCCAAACCCGCGGGCCAAAAGAACCTCATCGAGAGCCGCCCAGCTAACGGAGTCAAACGCCTTCCGGAAGTCGAGTTTCAGGGCAATCGTGGGGGTTTTCCGGAGGTGGCAACACTGGATCAACTCTGCCGCATATAGGAAATTGTCGGAAATGCACCGCCCGGCCACGAAGCCCGATTGCTCGAGCCCCACAAGCTGACTGATGAAAGGCTGAAGCCTCGTGGTAAGGATCCGGGTGACCATCTTCATGACACAGCTCTGCAGGGAGATGGGGCGGAATCCATCAGCCGTCGTGACTAGCTCAGCCTTGGGCAACAGCGCGATAAACGCCTGGTTGAGCCCATCCAAGTGAGAGCGCCCATGATAGAACTCTTCCAGGAACGCCAAGAGGTCGCCTTTGATCACATCCCAGAAGGCCTTGAAGAACCCAGGGCCGAAACCATCGGGGCCGGGGCTGCTGTTGGAACGCATGGAGAAGATAGCTTTCCTAAGTTCCGCCTCCGAGAAGGGAACTTCGAGAGCTTCCAAGCCAGGGACATGCGGGAGGAGCGACGCAAGGCGGGGGTCCCACCTTACATCTGGAATAGAGCCCAGGAGACCAGAGTAGAAGTCTCGCAGGATGCGCGCCTTGTCCTCATGGGTGGAGAAGGCACGGTCACCAACGTGCAGAGTCTTGATCTGGTTCCTCCTGAGTCTGGCCGAGGCATTCGCGTGGAAAAAGGATGTGTTCCCGTCTCCCAGCTTGCAAAGACGGTATGCATACCTCTGTCTCCAGTACGCGTCCAGCTTCTTGCATCCCGTCGAGAGATGGGATCGGACGTGCACACGGAGCCGCGATTCCGCAACAGTTAAGGCGCGGAGCTCTTCAATCGAGTCTAGCAGGGCGATGGCCCCCCGGCAGTTTTCCACCACCTCATGGGGCCGACGCCTAGATTTAGCCCACTTCTTGGACTCCGCTCGGGCCCATTTAAGCTTCCGTGACAAGCGACGCGCCGCCCCTTCCACCTGGTTGCTTGGTCTGGCCCAAACATCCGTAATCAGGGCTCGATACTCCGGCGAACGGGCCCAGTAATTTTCGAATCTGAAGGACCGCGAGGACGGCGCTTGTGACGAAGCCTCCACCAAGAGAGGAACATGATCCGAGGTGGTGCGGACGAGCGATCGGAGGGTGGAGTTGAACAGGCTGCCACCCCACTGTGGATTGATCAGTGCTCGGTCGAGGCGAACGAGCGTGGGGTTCGCCCGATTGTTCGACCAAGTGTAAAGGCGGTCGAGCAGGGGAAGTTCCTGGAGGACGAGGTCGTAGATGACGGTGTTGAAGGCGTCTGCCCCGGAGGCGTCGAAGGAGGCAGTGTTCTTGTCCTCGGGCCCGCGGACGAGGTTGAAGTCCCCCACGAGCAACCATGGAAGATCGCAACGCGGGGCAAGAGAGCGGAGCTCCTCGAGGAACGACTCCCGCTCGGAGGCAACGCACGGGGCGTAAACGTTTGTCACGGCAAAGCGCGAGCCGTCGGCCGCGAACTCGAAGAAGGAGGTAAGGGTGTACCTTAGTTCGATGTCCCGGTCGTGGGAGAAATCCGAGGGCCGCCACGCGGTAACGATCCCCCCGGAGGTTCCGGCGGCGAATTTCGCCGAGAAGTTAGAGAAGCCGGCGGGGAGGAACGAGGCAGCTTTCGAGGCGGGGACGTCACTCAATTTTGTCTCCTGGAGGCAAATGAGATTGAGACGCTGCGCGGAGAGGTTCTTCTTGACATCGAGGCACTTGTCGTGGTCATTCAGGCCTCGCGTGTTCCACGAACCCAGGAGGAGCTTCTTACTCATGGGGAACATAGGAGCACCTGGGGCGCGGGAGGGAGCGCGCCCTACTACTATGTACACATACGCACCGGCAAGCACCTAAGACTATACATCGAGGCAAAAGAGCCGGCGCCCTGAAACACACGCTAGGGGGGGGAACTACTCGACGACCCAGTTCGACGCTCACCACAACGCACTCGCGGGACAGCACGTCGGGGCGAAGAACGAAACAAAACGGGGCGGGGGTCGCCGTAGGCAGGCGATCAACGAACTCACTCATTGGCACCGTTAGGCACCAGGAGGGCGTCGTTGACGTCGTCCGCTGCGTCCTGCGGGAGCTGACAGGCGGCCACGATCGCTCTGATTTCCAGAGCCGAGAGCGGGGGCGGAGCGTCGCGAGCACGGCTGCCGTCGCCCATCTTCGAGTTCTTCAGCGCCACCGCCCGGTCGAGCATGCTGTGGAAGACGGCGGGGGCGCGTTCCTTGAGACGCGCACTCGCGCGGGCTGGAGCAGGGGCCTCCGCGGCGGCGCGCTTGCCCCTACTCGCTGGGACGACGGCGCACAGGCTGTCACCTCCGTCCGCCCGGGCCGGACACGGCGGCTGCGCAGCGAGGGAGGGCGCCTGCGTGGCTGGAGCCTCCGAGACCACCGCGTCCGCGAGGACGTCCACAGACACCACGGTACCAGTGCCGCGCACCGCGGTGATCTTGTCGATGACCCCCACAGCTCCGGAGGCGAGGTTGACGTGGGCAAGGCCGCGCGGGCCGTGGGAGTCGGAGCACGCAAGGCGCCTGGGGACTCGGAAGTAGCCAGCTCCACTCGCGCCACGGACGAAGAGGTGGAAGAAGGTATCGCACGCGGCGACCTCCACCTCGGGCTCGCCATGGATGCCGCCCTCGGTGATGGAGGCGAACGGCTCCCCTTCAGCGCCCGAGGCGTCCGGCACCAGGAGGTACTCCTCCTCGACGACGGCGGGCTGACGACCGCGGCTGCTCCCCGCTCCCGGAGTTCCGGCCGCGCCGAGCGGCATCAGCAGGCCGGGCATGGAGAACGCCGCGGAGCGGCTGGGTCCGCGCGGGGGACCACCGGGCCCACCTGGGGGGCCACGGGGGCCGTCAGACGGACCACCTGGGGGGCCGCCACCAGGGCCGTGGGGTGGTGGGGGCGGCGGCGGCGGAGCGGCGCCTTGGTCGAACGTCCACCGGCGGAGGCGCTTGACGGTGACAGCGGTGGCGTCCCCGTCCGCGTTCTTGACGTGCAGCACCTGCGGGATACAACAAAAGCGCTCATATTTGCACACGACCAGAACGGAGATGAATTCATTCCCGGCCATGCAAATCTCGGCGATCTCCATGGGATTGCCAATGCCGACGACGGACGCGCGGATATGCGGGCGATTCCAGTGTTCCAGCGGGTAGGCGACGAGGGAGAGTGCGACGTAGCCTTCGTGGACGAACCGGAAGCGATTAGGGGCATCCTCATGCCGCTCGAAGAAGACGCTGTGCTCCTGCACCTGGAACGGGCTCTCTTCCACAGCGAAGGCGCGGGACGCGGGCGTGCGGAACCGCACCAGCGTGGTGCCGTGGGCACTGGTCGCCGTCCGCGCCTCCATGCCGAGAGGGACTTGGAGGAAGAGAGCTTCCTGGACGAGGGGACCCGGCGAGGTGGCCTCCGGATCGACGTACGCGAATCCGAATTGCTCGAACGCGTGCATGTCGACGGGCGGCATGTAGACGTCGAGGTGCGCCGGGTGCACGAAGCCGTGGGGGAGATCACTCTCCGTCGAGCCGCCATCAGAGGATGCGCCGCCCAGATCGAAATGCGAGATTGGGGAGAAGCAGCCGGAGGGCGGCGGCTGCGCGGTTGCGGGAGGGGGTGGGGGTGGTGGCGGCGGCTGCGCGGGGGCTGCCGCGGGGGCGAACGGGTGGGGGGTGACGGGGAAGCGGTTGCTGGGTGGGTGGCGACGGGGCGGTGGCGTGATGTCGGGGTACGAAGGACGGCGGCGGTCCGCCATGGCCGCGGGGGGCGCCGAGCGACCTCGGGCAGGGTTGTCGGGGCAGTCGTTCGCCCGGTGGCCTGAGACCTTGCACAGGAGGCAGGTGATTGGGTCACGGCACTCGCGGAGGAGATGTCTTCGTGACAAGCAGCGGTAGCAGCGGCGGTGGAAGTTAAAGGGCGGGCGGAGAGGCGCAGGCGGAGAGGCCGGGGTGGAGGAATTTTCGAGACGAATGGGGGTGAACGGGGAGGGGTTTGACTTCAGGGCTCTGGCAATGTCAACCCACGTCCTGCCCGTGCGATCTAGATCGGACGGCGGGAAGGACTGGAAGGCGGGGTCGGCGCGGGGCGACGTGGCAAGCGGGGGTGGGGATTTTTCACCGCGTGGCTCGGGCGAGGCGGACAGCTGTGGTGGGGGCGACACGGCAGAGGTAGATCGAGCGGGGCGAGCGGCTGTTGGCGCAGCACGTGTAGCTGGGGTAGGGCAACGGGCCCCAAAGGTAAGCGGCAGGTGGGGGAAGCTGCTTTCCGCGTCTGGGTGTGGAAAGGTCAACTGACCAAACGCCCACGTCAGCGGAGCGGTTTGAACATCCGACCGTTGGGGGCAGACCGCGAGCGCACGCCGGAAGCGGAAAAGGACGCCGGCGAAGACGAACGCACGCCGACGCAGGAGAGCCGCCGCGACCTGGGGGGAGGCGACGGTGGTGCGGAACACACCGGGGGCTACTTCCTCCGCGCGGAATCGATCGGAGAAGGAGGAGAATAAGTACGTGAGGCCGTTGGCGACGACGAACTTGTTCACAGGGCGGTCCGCCGGATCGCGTACGACAAAGACGGCGACCGGCACGCAAGAGGGGGAGGGATGCGGCCAGGAGCAAACGGGGGAGGCAAAGCGGCGGCGGATGCGCGCGGCGAAGATCTCACCGGGCCGCTTGGAGAAGACACGGCGGAACGCGCGCGGGGACACCTTCCCAGGACCAGCCTCGGGGGCGGTGAGCCAGGACGGCGGCAGGACGCGGGGTGAGGTAGGCCGACACGGGGTGGGGTGGGACGAGTACCTGCGTGCGGCGGAAGGCGGGGCCACGGGGGGAGAGGTGCTCCCGCGGGGCGCGGTCGCCGGGACGAATGGAACAGAGGCCACGGCCGCCGGCGCGCCTGAAGCAGGGGACGCGCCCCTACCGTCGGACCGCGGGGGAACTGGGCCACAGATGCCGGGGGCGGGGTGTGGTCTTGGCTTTTGGTGGCGCCCTCGCCGGCGGAGGCGACGGGGACGGGCTTGATGTGGCTACGGGGTCGCCGGCGAGCGCGGCTGCGAGAGCTCCGCCTCATTCCTGGTGCCTAACGGTCGTTGCCAACAGAGGGAAATTCATTGTATATCTGTCCTCAAAGTGTTCACGCAAGCCAAACTTCCACTACCAACTTCATGCGCCGAGAGAAAAGTTCCACTCGTTGGATGCTAGCTGAGCAGATCTCACTCAACATGTGATGATGCGATCCATTCTCCAACGACATCCCTAGGTCTAGCCACACCTATGTACCACCCATGTCACCCACCTCTCCACACGTGTGCAGACATGACAGAACTATGCTGAACCAATGGCATCAAAGATTCCTCTCTCTTTCTTGTCGGTACAGACGGCAAGCTCAGCTCACTGCACTGCCTTAAATAGGTCCAAACTCATCACCTTTAAACCATCTCCATGCACACTTCTCGCCCTTTGAAGAGCACAAAACACACCTCACAATGTGCAGTCTGATGACAACCACCACCATGTTCCTCTCCTCTTCGGTTTTTTCCGACACGGCGGTAAAGAATGTGGTGTCATATGCTCTCTTCGGTGAGGCCCGTGTCACCATGCGCAAGGCTGCGACGCAGGCCAACCAAATTTGCTCGAGCTGCCCGTGGTATGGTGTATACCGTGTGCTCTACCTTGGCCCGCTTTCCGACGAAGCCCCAATCTATTTGACTGACAAGTTCCCCGACGACTATAGGTGGGACACTATTGGGCACTCGGCTGACCCCGAGATCTTCGCCAAGAACCATGAGCTGGAGGCGATGATCCGCTATCGGTGGGATATGCTCGGTGCGCTCGGTGGCGTCTTCCCTAGCCAACTTGCCTGATGTCGTCAAGTTTGGCGAGGCTCTCTAGTTCAAGGTCAGTTCCCAAATCTTCAGCAAGGGTGGTATTGACCACCTCCGAAACCCCAACCTCGTGCACGCGCAGAACATCCTTGCTATCTGGGTTTGGTAGGTTGTGCTAAATGGAGCCGTCGAGGGAATCCTCATTGCCGGTGGCCCTCTTGGTGAGATAGTCAACCCACTCTTCCCCAGTGGAAGATTTGACCCCCTCGGCCTTGCCGATGACCACGAGGTGTTAGTGGAGCTCAAGATCAAGGTGATCAAGAATGGACTCCTCGTCGTGTTCTCCATGTTTGGCTGCTTCGTGTAGGCTATCGTCGCCAGTAAGGGCCTGCTTGAGAACCTCCCTGGCCACATCACCGGCCATGTCAACAACAATGCATGGGCGTTTGCCACCAACTTTGTTCCTCATAAGCGAAGAGTGCATGAGGCTCAAGCTATAGTTGTATCAATTGTACTCACGTGAAATTCGCGCAGTTCTGTTTGAATTGTACTAGCATGATGTAAATTATGATGATTATTTGCGAATAAATGCCACTTTATGAAGCTCTTTGTGCAATTTGATTTTTCACGATAGAAAATTTTAATTGTTTCACGTATCCATAATTCGGAGAGGCCTGCTCATTCACCTTTTTTGGAAGAAAGAAAAAACAAGAGAACCATTTCATTTTTAATTTACATGTAATGTTCTTCCAATTTTCGAATTGTATTTGAGTAACTTTTGCATATATATGACATTAAACCATGCAACAAATATTTATATCCAGATCCAGTTTGCAGTTTGGGTAATAGAAAATAAAGCATAAAAAGCAATGTTATTAGCGGTAATTACCGGAGTTTACAATACATTCACCACAATACATAATTAACTTTTGGTCTCTTGATAAGCATAGTGAATTTCCGTTTGATTTTTTTTTTACACGGTAGACACATATCACATCATTTTCGGAAGTTGCATTTGGCGTCCGAGTAGAAAACATAGGCCCTTGCAACGTAGTTCAATATTGTTTTTTTTAGGGCTATCCAATACTGTTGTGTGGACACAGATCGCAGAGCATATGTGACTCTCTGCGACAACTCCAAGAGGACAAACATGTTTTACAGAAAACATATTCTAAAGGGACGCACTGCTTTTGCCAAAAATAATAATCCCTCTGTCTCATATTAAGTGTCGTCAAAATGAAAGAAAATTGGATGTATCTAACACTAAAAAATGTCTAGATACATCTATTTTTATTCAGTTTTACGGCACTTAATGTGATACGAAGAGAGTACTAGGCACTTTAATGTTTAGAAGTGTATCACACCAATCATTGGATGTTAGGATTTCTCGGTATGAAAGGTAAGTTTTCTCCTACTCTTATCAGCCGTAGATCACTGGGAGCTACTCCTAGCTACTTTAAGGTAAGCATAAAAATAATTTAGCATTTGGAGCCCGGGCAGCCGCCCAAGCATGCCGGGTTGAAGCTCCGCAACTGAAGGCAATGCCGTCAGCGTAGCTCAAAATAGAGCTAGGCGGACCAACACTTGGAGATGTTGCTCGCTCCTGCACTACTACACGCCAGCTCATTCGCGCGCCTCGGTTGAGTCTTCCCATAGATTCTGCAAGGTTTCAGACATTTAATTGGTTGTGCACCTTGGCGCTCTGGCCTAGGTGATTCTGATGTGCTAGATGCAGCTCGATCCACGACATGCATGTCTCTTCGCGGCTGCTGATCGACTTCACCGACGTGTCCACGAGCATGATACCGCCAGTAGTGGGGGGTAACTCGATATGAAAGGTAAAGTTTTCTCCTACTCTAATCAGCCGTAGATCACTGGGAGCTACTTTTGCTACTTTATTTGGGCGTACGTGGAGGTACCGACACCTTCCGAGCTAGTATATATACGCTATAAAAGTTATTATGATCAGAAGGGAAAAAATCGAACTAGCACCTAATTCACCGCGTAGCAAGTTTTGCATTACAAGGGAAAAAATCTAATGCGTATATGGTGCAACCCGTAGGCAAGACTTTGCATCCGCCCGGGCGGTGGGTGCCTGCTGGCTTGGGTAGAGAGATGATAGGTAACCGATTTATGCCGCAGGGAACGAAAATAGAATCCCATCTATATTGGACTATACCCGTGCAGTGCATGCATAGAGGATGGACTGAAAGTTCATGGTTGGTGAGGGCAGTACACGGTCATGATGTGGAAAGCGATTCCAAATCTGCACCCCGATCGATCGTGTCCGTACATCGTGAGTCCGTGACTGCTCTAGGTGCTACGGACCGGTCGATTAGTTGTCTAGCTGACGTCCATGCATGCGGCCTCATCTTTTCACCATACGCGCGCGGTTCTTGCTGAAAATAAAGCTTGCGACCTCGCCTTTTTCCACATAGGTATGCGTTCGAGATAAATTACCCTATAGATTGAGCACCGTGTTGCCGGTAGTTTGTAGTACTTAATGTGTTTCTATGCAGGGAGCACCTTCTTTTAAAGTTCACACGTAAGATGCATTAATTTCTTAAGCGATGTCTCGGTCTGGAAAATGGCTTAATTGTAGCAGTACAATGAAAGACACCTCTTATTTACTCTAGTAGTAGTACAAAATTTATATGTTCTCCAATTTTCAGTGCCAATATGGAAACAGAGGGAAAAGCATTCTATATACTATGTCCTCAAATTGTTCACGCAAGCCAAACTTCCACTACCAACTTCATGCAGAGAGAAAAGTTCCACTCGTTGGATACCGAGCAGATCTCACTCGTTGTCTAGCCACAACAATGTACCACCCATGTCACTCACCTTTCCACACGTGTGCAGACATGACAGATCTCTGCTGAACCAATGGCATCAAAGGTTCCTCTCTCTATCTTGTCTGTACAGATGGGAAGCTCAGCTCAGTGCACTGCCTTAAATAGGTCCAAACTCATCACATTTGAACCATCTCTACGCACACTTCTCGAATTTTGAAGAGCACAAAACACACCTCACATTTTGAAGTTTGATGACAACCACCATGTTAACTAACAGGCTAGATACGGCTAGTTAGGTAACACCGTGCAGAGTACTTTCACTAGTGGAAACAGTGCCTTTTGTCCCGGGTCGTAAGGGCCAGTTGTCCCGGTTGTGCAACCGGGATGGGCTGGCCGGGACAAATGGCCCTCCCATTGGTCCCGGTTGTGACAGGACTCGGGATGGTAAGGATAGGCCACGTGGCGAACCTGGGCCAGGGAGTTCGTCCCGGTTCGTTCAAGGGACCGGGATGGATACTTTTTTGACAAAAAAATATATATAATCGTTCAATTTCCGCGTCCAGGCCCACGTCTTTTGGGCTCCTGTCTCCCAATCCCGAGCCGGCCTCCCCTTCCCCAACCGCGTCCAGGCCCACGTCTTTTATTAAGCCCACTGGTCACATTTTTTTGTCAAAAGGGCCCACTGGCCCGCGTCTTTTGTTATGGTCAGTCAACGGTTCGAAGGGCCCACTGGCCAGCGTCTTTTATTATGGTCAGTCAATGGTTCGAAGGGGCCACTGGCCAGCGGCCGTTGGCTGGCTCGCCTGCTCCCTTAAATTAAGACCACAGGACGGTCAAAGGGCCACTGTCGCCTCGTCTTCCCGCCCCGCCTCGGCTTCCCGCGCCCCCGCTTCCCCACGCGCGCGTGCCACAGCTGCAACCGCCGCCCACGCCTCGGCTCCTGCCCGCATTCATGGCCGCCTGCAACCGCCGCCACGTTCAGGCCGCCGGTTGGCATGCCAGCCCACCCCGAGTCCTTTTTAAAGGCCCCCCGCCGCCCGTACAACCCATCCACCCCGGCCGCGCCCAAGGCAGAGCAACCATAGCCACCATGTCCCGCTGGTTCGGCAGCGGCTCCGGCAAGCGCCCCAGGAACGACCACGAAGGCTCCTCGAGCGGCGCCGGCCGCGTCCCACCACCGCCGGCGGAGGCCTTCGGCTACGGCCCTGGAGGTGTCCGCCTCGGCGGGGCGCCGCGCGTCCCCGCGCCACCTCCGGCTGCACGCCCGCCGCCCAGCGCCGCGCCCAAGGGCAAGAGGTTCCGCCGGTACGTCCGGGGGGATGAGGCCGAGTGGCACTGGAACAACGCCACGCCGGTGTTCTATGCTGACGTCCACCTCCCGGACGGCTGGCACCTGAACCCCCAGCGGATCCCTGTGCCGCCGGTCCCGACCGGCCAGGCGCTGCTCGAGGAGATCGACCGCCGGCGCGCGCTCCTGCCGGCCCCCGTCCGCAGGGAGCGCGCGTACGCGCGCAGCTCCCCCTACTGGGCCGCCTGGCTCGAGCAGGAGCACGAGCAGCGCCGGCGCTCCTTCATCCCCGCCCCCCACGAGGTGGACGTCGCGGACTACCCGCCGCCACCGCCCGGCCGGGAGAGGGAGCTGTGGCTCCTGGAGGACATCCCGGAGGACTTCTCCGGGGAGGAGGACCCCGTGCTCCGGGCCGCCATGGAGGAGGCCTGCGAGGCCTCCCGCCGCTCACTCGTCGAGGACGAAATCAAGCGGTAGGAGCGGGTCGTGGCCGCCGCCGCCGCCGACGCCGCCGCCATGCCGCCGCCGCCGTCCCCTAACGAGCCTACCCCCTGGTGGCAGCAGATGTACGCCGACTGGGAGGCGTCCGAGGACAAACCACCGCATCAGCCGCTCCCCCCAGGCCTGGAGTACGGCATGTCCTGGGCCTGGACCGGCGGCGCTTGGGCGCCGGAGCAGGAGGAGCTGCCCCCACCACCACCGCCGCAGGAGGCGCTGCCCCCGCCACCGATGTACGCGCCTCCGATGCCCCCGATGCCTCCACCCCCGGCGAGCCCGGCCCAGCCGCCTGCCCACCTGTGGAAGCCGCCCCCTACCAGTGCATCTCCTCCGACAAGGAGGACGACTAGATCTGTGCGCCCCCTAGACTAAGCTACCCCCCCCCCCCAAGAAAACGGCCGGCCGCCTGTGGCCGCGCCGCCGCCCCCTTTAATTATGCAAGTCCGGCCGGCCGCCTGTGGCCGCGCCGCCCCTACCTATGTAAGCAAGGCCCCTGGCCCCCTTTTTTAATATAAAGTTGTGTGCCCAAGCCTACCGTGTCCCTAGCCCATCCCCGCCGGCGATCCGCCGGCGGGATCTGTCTACTCGTTCCCGCCGCCGGCAGGGCTTCGCCGAGCCATGTCCACTCGTACCCGCCGCCTGGGGTGTTCGTTCGGCCTGGAGAGAGGGCCGCGATTTTTATACACCTGTGCCTATAGTCCCGGCCCGTGCCACCAACCGGGACTAGAGCCCCTTTGGTCCCGGTTGGTACCACGGCCCGGGACCAAAAACTAATTTCGAATTTCGGTGCACCCCTGCGCGCCCAAAATTTTTTAGCGCCAAAATTTGAAAAGGGTTAAGTTTGCACATTAACAACTTCTATATACTTTCAAATTTGACAAAAATTCCAACATGAAAAATGCTAGAATTTGCAAAACTAATTTAAATCCATTTTTCGTTTAACTAAATAATTATTCTAACTATTGAAACTATTAATTATTTTTTCATTTGTATATAATTTGAATATAAAAATGTTACAATTTTTGATTTCTCTCGTGATCTTCCGAGTTAGTCCAGAGCATACAAGGCATCCTGGGTGATTTATATAAAGTTCGACAAAGCGAGTTGTACCTTATTGACACGGTGAATTTGAGATCTTCGTCTACAACAGAAAAACCATAGTTTTCCTTCGAAGGTTTACTCTGCGCATCCACACGTATTTTCCCTTTATCCCGACCCCCGCTTGAAAACATAGTAACTTCCGTGTACGCGGCAAGCCGCAGCGGGAGCATCAGACTTGTTGTAGATGACTTAACGGCTTTCAAGATTCTAGAATAGTGGTAGAATAAAGCAGGTTGCTCGCCCTCCAGACCCCCAATCACAAAGTCAAAGCGACCATATCTAGCAATAAATGATGCAATTCTATCATTAGTGAGAGACTTCACGTCGGCAATCTCAATTAAAGTGCCAGTTTGTGTCTGATCCCACCAACCCCTCAGAATCCTCCTATTAACTTCACCTATCTCAACTGAAATCATTGTCTTCATGTGGATGCCAAGCCTGTGCAAAGCTATCTCTCCTCCTCCAATACCGGAGAATAAGGACACCACATTAACACCATTGGGAAACATGTTCTTCAACACCGACAAGTGGCAACCCACAGTATCAATTTGGAATGAATTGCCAAGAGATTTGTACCTCTCTCTCTTGGCGACTCCCCTTGTGTGGTTTCTTGGGAGACCGAGTAAAAATTCCATCTCATCTGGCTCTAGAGGGGCAACCTTGTTCTTTCCAACCCAAACAAGGTTCCATCTTCTGCACTCGTCCATAACATACCTCTGAACAGTTAGAGGTGGTGGATTACTTGAGCCTGCAAGAGTACGTTCGATCTGTTTTATCAGAATTGGACTTGCCACACGGGTTTGCAAGCAATCGAGCTGCTTTCTAGGATCCCAGGAAGGCCACCAGTTCTCATAATGAGGGAATGCCTCAAATATGGTCTTTGGAGCGAGAGGAAGGAGACGTGACCTATTCTCAATTGGCAAATTATGGATGTAGCCTCTTTCTTGAGCAGCTGCATAGAAGTGCTTAGAATCCACAAACTCCGGCTCTATGTCATACAAATTTCTGGAAATTTCCACCCATACACTTTTTGGAGCTAGGGCCTCATTTTCATAGTAGAAGTAGGGTGGCTTGTTCATCCTCTAGAGTCGATGTCAGTCCTGGCTGCTTGTCCATCCTCTAGAGTCTGCTCTGCTCTGCTCTACTGCTCCTTGTGGCTTTGTGAACTTATGGTTTGATTTGAGAATTTCAAAACTTTGATTTGATAATCTTTTGGCCGGAAGCACCTAGCAATATCTTTTAAACCTTGTTTCTCTCCATATGCTATTTGTACTTCTCATCGGCTCTAATGTTTCTCTACCTGATTCTACTTCTCCTCTGCCTAGTTTGGGTTGTTTATGGTGGTTAACTCCAATGAATAACAATAGAGGCCTGCCATAATCACTTGTTCTATACCGTGTGTCAACACATACTACATCTCGAAAGTAGTTATAATCCTGCAATATCTGTCAGGATGGTATCCGTACTATCACTTCGAAATGTTCCTGCAATATCTGCCTACAGTTATCTCATACTCGGATATGGGTCATAGTTGTCAGCTTTTTACCGGTCAATACAAAATACTGATCAAACAGAACTATATGATCATGTATTCCACGCTTATTATTACACATCACCAACATACGGAGGAGAGAGAAACAGAAAAGTGGGTGGGTGTGTGCCGCTGGTTGGAATAATAATGAAGTCAGACTGGTCATAGTTGTCAAGCACTCAATGCTTGCCAGCTTTTGACCGATCAATACAAATTATTGGTCAAACTTGCACCTACTCCATTCATAATCACATAATATGTATAAATATCGTTTTGGCTAACAAAATCTCGTTCATACTACGTTATAAGAACTATGATCATGTATTCCACGTTTATTATTACACATCACCAACAACATCCCTATCTAGTCTTCTGAATTTTCTTCGTGTCCCTTGCTTATGATCGCTTCGGCCGTAACCATGGAGCATCTTCATTATTTAACGGGATGGTGGGGTCAGCTTTCACTGTGAAGGGTGGAATTTCAACAAACTTATTATAATCTTCTGACATGTCTGTCGTGTCCTCGATTCCCACGATGTTTCTTTTTCCTGAGAGAACTATGTGACGCTTCGGCTCATCGTATGATGAAATTGTTCCCTTATTTTTTCTTTTCTTCGGTCTGGAAGACATGTCCTTCACATAGAAGACCTGGGCCACATCCTTGGCTAGAACGAATGGTTCGTCATTGTAACCAATATTGTGGAGATCCACTGTTGTCATTCCATAAAGCGGGTCTACCTTTACCCCTTCTCCATTCAGGTTGACCCATTTGCACTTGAACAAAGGGACCTTAAAAGAAGCTCCATAGTCAAGTTCCCATATCTCCTCTATGTAACCATAGTATGTGTCATTTTTTCCATTCTCGTTTGTTGTATCAAAGCGGACACCACTGTTTTGGTTGGTGCTCTTCTTATCTTGGGAGCTCGTGTAAAATGTATTCCCATTTATCTCGTACCCTTGAAAACTCCCAATAGTCGAAGATGGTGACCCTGCCAACATGTACAGCTGATCTTCAACAGTGGTGTCATTTATAAGATGTGTTTGCAACCAACTTCCGAAAGTCTCCATGTGTTCGCGTTTAATCCATGAGTCATCCTTCCCCGGGTTTGCAGACCGTACAATATTCTTGTGTTCCTCGACATACGTAGCCATGAACATAGAATTTTGTAGAACTGTGTAGTGTGCTTTGGTCAAAGAATGCCCGTCCCTAGGTATCATTGTTTTCTTTCCCAGCGTTCCTTTTCCCCTCAGTCTCCCCTCATGCCGCGATTCAGGAACACCAATTGTCTTAAGGTCAGGAATAAAGTCAACACAGAACCCAATGACCTCCCCTGTTCCATAGCCCTTCGAGATGCTTCCTTCTGGCCTAGCACGGTTATGAACATATTTCTTCAAGACTCCCATGAACCTCTCAAAGGGGAACATATTGTGTAGAAATACCGGACCGAGAATATGAATCTCTTCACATAGGTGAACAAGGAGATGAGTCATAATGTTGAAGAAGGATGGTGGGAACACCAACTCAAAACTAACAAGACACTGGACCACATCCCTCTGTAATCTTGTCAGAATTTCTGGATCGATTACCTTCTGAGATATTGCGTTCATGAATGCACATAGCTTCACAATGGGTACTCGAGCATTTTCCGGTAGAAGCCCCCTCAATGCAATCGGAAGCAACTGCGTCATAATCACGTGGCAGTCATGAGACTTCAGGTTTTGGAATTTTTTCTCTGCCATGTTTATTATCCCCTTTATATTCGACGAGAAGCCAGACGGAACCTTGATACTGTAAAGGACTTCAAAGAATATTTCCTTCTTTGCTTTAGTAAGAGCGTAGCTGCTTAAGGAATGGCGCCCTGTATCTGTGTGCTTGTTGCTTGGGTCTTTCATACGTTGCTGGTCCTCCCGTGCTTCAGGCGTATCTTTTGACTTCCCATACACGCCCAGGAAGCATAGCAGATTGATACAGAGATTCTTTGTCACGTGCATCACGTCGATCGAAGACCGGACCTCTAAAACTTTCCAATAGGGTAGCTCCCAAAATATAGATTTCTTCTTCCACATGGGTGCCGCTTATCAGGGCCGTACGGAACTGGTTGGCTGCCAGCAGCCTTACCAAAGATTACTTCTAGGTCCTTGACCATATCGAATATATCATTACCACTACGGAGCTCAGGCTTCTTTCGGTTATCTGCCTCACCTCTGAAATGCTTCCCTCCTTTTTTCCTTAAGGGATGCTTGATCGGAAGAAATCTACTATGCCCCAGGTATACAACCTTTTTACATTTATCCAAAAAAACACTGTCAGTCTTATCTAAACAGTGTGTGCATGCATTGTATCCCTTGTTTGTATGACCGGAAATGTTACTAAGAGCAGGCCAATCATTGATGGTCACGAAAAGCAACGCCCGTAGGTCAAATGGCTTTTGTTCGTTCTCATCCCACACACGTACACCTGGTTTGCCCCACAGTTCTAAGAGTTCTTCCACTAATGGCCTTAGATACACATCAATGTCGTTGCCAGGTTGCCTCGGGCCTTGGATGAGAACTGGCATCATAATGAACTTGCGCTTCATGCACAACCAAGGAGGAAGGTTGTACATACATAGAGTTACAGGCCAAGTGCTATGACTGGAGCTCTGCTCCCCAAAAGGATTAAAGCCATCTGTACTTAGACCAAACCATAAGTTTCTCGCCTCTCCTGCAAAGTCTGGAAAGTCTCTCTCGATCTTTCTCCACTGCGATCCATCGGCGGGGTGCCTCAACTTTCCATCTTTCTTACGGTCGTCGTTGTGCCATCGCAACAACCTAGCATGCTCTTTGTTTCTAAACAGACGTTTCAGCCGTGGTATTATAGGAGCATACCACATCACCTTAGCAGGAACCCTCTTATGGGGGGGCTCGCCGTCAACATCACCAGGATCATCTGCTCTGATCTTATACCGCAGTGCAGTGCATATCGGACATTCATCCAAATTCTCGTACTTCTCACCGCGGAAGAGAATGCAGTCATTAATGCATGCATGTATCTTCTGCACATCTAATCCTAGAGGGCAGAGAGCTTTCTTTGCTTCGTACGTACTCTCAGGCAATTCGTTATCCTTTGGAAGTTTTGGCTTCATTAGTTGAAGTAAACTCTCAAATGCCTTGTCAGTCACATCGTTTTGTGACTTCCATTTCAGCAACTCCAGTGTGGTACCGAGCTTTGTGCTACCATCTTCGCAATTTGGGTACAACAATTTTTTGTGATCCTGTAACATGTTGTCCAGCTTCAACCTCTCCAATTTATTTTCACAGTCTTCCCTTGCATCAGCAATAACTCGGCCAAGATCATCATCGGGCTCTTCTGATGCCTGTTCTTGATTACCTCCTTCTTCTGCATTCTCTTCCATTGCAGTATCTCGTATTCAGGGAACAAAGGATCTTCTTCTTCTTCATCATCGTCTTCCATCACAACCCCTTTTTCTCCATGCTTGGTCCAGCAATTATAGCTGGGCATGAAACCTCTCCGAAGTAGATGGCCGTGAAGGATTCTTTCGGAAGAATGTTCTCTGACGTTCCGACAATCAACACATGGGCAACACCTGAAGCCATTATCTTTGTTCGCCTGAGCTACAGCAAGAAATGCATTCAGGCCTGCCATATACTCGGAAGTGCGTCGGTCACCGTACATCCATCGCTGCCGTGCATCCATCTGCATCATATAATTAAGTTTATCAAAATACATATTAATACAGAGATGACCACAGTACATCGACAAATAATACTTTTTTATGTATCAGTTACAGATGAAAAAGATAATTTGTTAACCTCGGTCGAAGATACCATTTTCAGTGAGCTTGTGTGCGTCTCGGGAATTTCGTCGAACACCTCGTGTGCATAGTAAAAAAAACACACTATAACACCACACTCTCTCACACCTCCAAGGAAAAAAAAGATGGAAGGAGGGGGGGCTGGGGCAGTATATATAGGGGAAGGGGGCATTGGTCCCGGTTCGTGGACTGAACCGGGACAACAGGTCATGCGCGTGCCACGTGGCCTGTGGCTAGGCATTGGTCCCGGTCCGTGGCAAGAGACGGGACCGATATGCCCCCCACGAACCGGGACCAATGCGCCCAGGCGATTCCTGTTGCCCCGGGCGCACGAACCGGGACCAATGCAGGGCATTTGTCCCGGATTTGGTTGCAACCGGGACAGCTGCCCCCCGGCCCCCTGGACGAGAGGGTTCCACCAGTGTTTAGCTTATTCTGCACGTCATGCATATAACAGATTAACACCTCTGTATTTGTATCTATCTTATCCCTACGTGGCCTATATAAACACGATGAGGCCGGTGGGTGTTCACCACGGCAAAACCTCAGTTTGACTTGGTATCAGAGCCTAGATCCCATCTACCTTCGCCACCATGACACCGCCTGCCGCCGCTGCCTCCACGGTGACGATCTTGTCCATCGCCAACCTCATCACGATCCAGCTCACCCGCAACAACTTCCTGCTCTGGAAGACCCAGGCAGCACCAGCGCTGCGCGCGGCTCATCTGTACGGCTACGTCGAGGGCACCATCCCCGCGCCTACGCCCACGATCACCGAGGGCACCGGCGCCAGTGCCAAGCAGGTGGCAAACCCGGAGTTTCTCCAGTGGTACCAGCAAGATCAGCTGGTATTGATTGCCCTCCTCGGCTCCATGTCCGAGGACATAGTTGGGCAGCTGACGCAGATTCACACGTCGGCCGGCGTGTGGGATGCACTCCACGCCATGTCGGCTCGCAGAATCGAGCCCGGGTAATGCAACTGCGTTACCAACTCTCCAACTTCAAGAAGAAGGACATGCCCGCCTCCGAGTACTTCAATCGGATGAAGGGCTACGCGGACGCCATGGCCTCCGCCGGGAAGCCTCTCAATGACGAGGAAACTCTTGGCTATATCCTCTCCGGTCTTGGACCGGAATACGAGCCCCTCGTCGCCTCCATCACCGCCTGCGACGACCCGGTGACCCTCAACAATTTTTATGCATATTTTCTGAGTGCAGAGCTTCGTCTTGAGCAGCAGGCTTCGGTTGGAGAGATTCATCCATCGGCAACGCTGCTGACACCCGCCCTGGCAACGGCGGGCAGGGAAATGCTGGCCACCGTGGCGGAGGACGCCACAACGGTGGAGGGCAAGGCGATCGTGGTGGCCGCGGTGGCGGCCGTGGGCGGGGCAATGGGCGCAACACGGGAGGTGGTGGCTCCCGGCCTATCTGCCAAATCTGTGGCAAGTTTGGCCACGACGCACTACGATGCCGCAACCGCTTCAACCATGCGTTCCAGCCCGACGAGCCTCGCCCTCGCAACGCGAACGCGGCCAACTCCAGCAACTCTGACGGCGGCGGCAACTGGATCTTTGATTCTGGTGCCACGGACCACCTGACGTCCGATCTCGACCGCCTCAGCATTCAGGAACGCTACCATGGGAAGGAATCCGTCCAGGTCGCCAACGGTGCAGGTCTGAAAATTACACATATTGGTCATTCCCAAATTACTGGCTCATCTAGACCTCTGTTTCTTAAAAATATTCTTCGCGTTCCATCAATGTCCAACAATCTGCTATCGGTGCACAAGTTTCTACTTGACAACCATGCGTTTGCTGAATTTTATCCCTCTCACTTTGATGTGAAGGATCAGGCAACGAAGGACCTTCTTCTTCGGGGTAGATGCCAAGGGGGACTTTATCCAGTGCCAAGCGACCTCATTTCGTCTTCCGCGTCTCGTCGCCATGGCCTTGCCAGTACAAAGCTCACCGCCGATCATTGGCATCACCGGCTAGGGCACCCTTCAGTTAGTGTCGTTGAGTCTGTCTTTAGAACAAATAAAATCGCTTGTGCACTTCCGTCGCAGTCTTTAGTTTGTGATTCGTGTCAGCGTGCCAAGGTGCACCAATTACCCTATTCTAGGTCATCACACTCTACCAATTCACCTCTCGAGCTTGTGCACTCCGATGTGTGGGGGCCAGCTCTACCATCTGTGGGAGGGTTTCGGTATTATGTGAGTTTCGTCGATGATTACAGTCGTTATACTTGGATTTATCTCATTAAACGTAAGTCAGACGTTGAGAAATCTTTTCACCACTTTCAAACTCATGTCGAGAGGTTACTTGAAACCAAGATTCGTGCGGTGCAATCAGATTGGGGAGGCGAGTATCGCCGCCTATCTCGCTACTTCGATCGTACCGGTATCCAGCATCGCCTCACATGTCCTCATACATCCAAGAAAAACGGCATTGCCGAGAGGAAACACAGGCACATCGTCGAGACTGGCATTTCCCTTCTCGCTCACTCCTCTCTCCCCGTACGTTTTTGGGACGAAGCCTTCTTGACTGCTGTTTATTTGATCAACAGAATGCCCACTCGTAATCTTCAGAATTCTGCCCCGATCACATGTCTTCGGGGAGAACTTCCTGATTACTCGTTCCTGCGTTCCTTTGGCTGCGCATGTTGGCCCAACTTGCGCCCATATAACAGTCGAAAGTTAGAGTTCCGCTCTCGTATTTGTGTCTTCCTCGGTTACAGCCAGCAGCACAAGGGATACAAATGCTTGGATAGAACATCTGGGCGCATCTTTATTTCTCGCGACGTCGTTTTCGACGAGAACCTTTTTCCCTATGCCACAACAACACCCGCCTCACCACCACCAGCACCCCTCTCTGCACCTACCATTTTTCCAATTTTTGAGCCGGTAGTGCAGGATAACCGTATGCGTAATTATGATTTGCATTTGTTGCCTCACACTCCTGCCACGAGCAGTTCTCTTGATGCAGGCTTCTCTGGTGGTGGCTCTATGGATGACACTGACATAGGATCTCCGCGCACCCCCGGGAGCACGGCTCACTCTGGCGAGGTAAACTTCCCCGCCACTGCAGCGTCGCAGCCTGCCGCGAGTCATTCTCCTGCCGCGACACCGGATTCTACCGCGAGCTCTTCTCCTGCCACGTCCTCGACAGCGACACCTGACGCACCTGCTGCCTCGCCTCGCCAGCCCGCCGCGGCAGCTTCGCGCCCTGATGTTGACACAGCTGCGTCGGCACCACGTCACCACATGCTGACGAGAACCCGCGACGCCACCGTCAAGCCTCTCGTCCCCACGGACGGTACCATCCGCTACGACTACAAGCGTAGGGCATTCGCTGCAGAACCTGCTTCCTATCGGCGTGCCCTTGCCGATTCTCAATGGCGCGCTGCCATGGAGGATGAGCACACGACACTTCTCCGCAACAGTACGTGGTCTCTTGTGCCTCGTCCACCCGGTCAGAACGTGATCGGGAGTCGCTGGGTGTTCAAGGTGAAGCATAAAGCCGATGGCTCCATTGACAAATACAAAGCTCGACTCGTAGCTCAGGGGTTTACTCAACGCTACGGCATTGATTACCTTGACACATACAGCCCTGTCGTCAAGCCGGCCACGGTCCGTCTCGTGCTCGCCATTGCCATGTCTCGTAATTGGAGTGTCCGACAACTTGACGTGAGCAACGCATTCCTGCACGGTGTGTTGCAAGAGACAGCTTATATGCGGCAGCCCCCAGGATTTGAAGATTCCAAGCATCCTGACTATGTTTGGAAGCTGCACAAGTCGATATATGGGCTCAAACAGTCGCCTCGTGCCTGGTACTCCCGGCTCAGTGATATGCTACAGCAGCTTGGGTTTGTTGCCGCCAAGACCGACACATCTCTGTTCGTGTTCTTGCATGCCGGCATCACCATTTACATGCTCGTCTATGTCGACGACATCGTCGTTGTCAGTTCGTGCCCAGCTGCATCGGCCAAACTTATTCAGCGCCTTGGTGCTGTTTTTCCAGTCAAGGACTTGGGCCCCCTTCACTACTTTCTTGGCATTGAGGCATCTCGTGACCCAGGGGGAATGAACCTATCGCAAAGCAAGTACGCCATGGATCTTCTTCGCCGCACAAAGATGGATAAGTCCAAGGTTGTGTCCACTCCTATGTCTGTCCAAGACAAGCTTGCAGCTGATCAAGGTACTCCACTCACTGGCGATGCAGTGTTTGATTACAGGAGCACTGTTGGCGGTCTCCAATATCTGACTCTCACTCGGCCCGACATTTCGTTCGCTGTCAACAAGGTTTGTCAGTACCATGCAAATCCTACTACGGTGCACTGGGAAGCAGTAAAGAGGATATTACGTTATGTGAAAGGGACAGTTGACACAGGGCTACGGCTGCGCAAGTCCTCCTCTATGTTGCTTAGTGTTTTCACCGATGCAGATTGGGCCGGTAGTGCGGACGATCGGCGCTCCACCGGAGGGTTCGCTGTCTTCTTTGGACCAAGCTTGATATCCTGGAGTGCTCGCAAGCAACCCACCGTCTCACGATCATCAACTGAAGCTGAATATAAGGCTCTAGCAAATGGAACAGCAGAGGCTATGTGGATTCAGACACTTCTTCGAGAGCTTCATGTTCCTGAAGCCCGGCCACCTGTGTTGTGGTGTGACAACCTCGGGGCCACTTATTTGACTGCTAACCCAGTCTTTCATGCGCGGACAAAACACATCGAAGTCGACTTTCATTTTGTCCGGGAAAAGGTGGCTCAAGGTGCACTTGATGTACGTTTTGTGTCTTCGGCTGATCAGGTAGCTGACGCCTTTACCAATCCTTCGACCAAGCAAATGCTAGAGCAGCTATTCTCCAACCTCAACTTAGTACATGTACTACGATGAGTTTGAGGGGGAATGTTAACTAACAGGCTAGATACGGCTAGTTAGGTAACACCATGCAGAGTACTTTAGCTTATTCTGCACGTCATGCATATAACAGATTAACACCTCTGTATTTGTATCTATCTTATCCCTGCGTGGGCTATATAAACATAATGAGGCCGGTGGGTGTTCACCACGGCAAAACCTCAGTTTGACTCACCACCATGTTCCTCTCCTCATTGGGTTTTGCTGACACGGCGTAAAGAATTTGGCATCATATGCTCTCTTCGATGAGGCCCGTGTCACCATGCACAAGACTGCGACGCAGGCGAAGCAAATTTTCTCGAGCTTCCCGTGGTATGGTGTATACCGTGTGCTCTACCTTGGACCGCTTTCCGACGAACCCCCAATCTACTTGACTGACAAGTTCCCCGACGACTATGGGTGGGGACACTACACTGGTAGAAAATAGGCCTATAGTCCCGGTTCGCAAAGGCCAATAATCCCGGTCGCGCAACCGGGACTAAATATGCGCGACTAAAGGGCCCCCCTTTAGTCGCCCCTCTTATGAACCGCGGCTAAAGGCCCGTCCACGTAGGCGGGTGGCGTGCGCCGGGGGCGGAGGACCTTTAGTCCCGGCTGGCCACACGAACCGGGACTACATGCTACTCCCTCCGTATCAAAATATAAGATGTTTTAGCCATTTCTAGACAACATGCATCTAGACATGTTTTAGTGTGTGATTCTCTTTTATTCATTTGGGTTTCTAATTATTTTTCACTCCAATTTTTGACTCCCTTTTTTCCACTCCCTTTTTTCGCTCCAATTTTTCACTCCCTTTTTTTTCAGAATTTTTATTATTTGCTTAGTGTCTAACTACAATTATCTTTAGTCAAATTTCTTACTCGTGGTCAAACTTCTCGCTCGGTCACCCATCCTCCCACTACTCTAGCACTAGCACGCTTAACTTCCGAGTTCCATCCCGTCCCGCATCCAAGTATTTCGCACGCATGTATGTGATACTAGTATCATATCAATCCTATTAACAAGTTGGTCGATGCCACATTTCTTTATTATCTGAATTTCAAATAAATCTTTTAATAAACAAAAGTAATGATGTAATTAATAATTTTGAATAAATAAATAAACATTAACTTTTTAATTTGTATTGTTTCTAAAAAAATATTCAGAAAAATAAAACTAATTCATTTTAAAATCTTAAAAATACAAATAATATATCAAAATATTCAGAAAAATAATACTAATTAATTTTAAAATCTTAAAAATACAAATAATATATCAAAAAATTCAGAAAAATAAAACTAATTCATTTTCCCCTTTCCTAAATGCAAAATAAAATCTAATAAAATTCATGAACCAAACCATATGAAATCTAAACCATATTAAATTTGCAGATCCAAGTTTCGACTATTATTTTGGACACAAGAACTGTTTTGGCAATGACTATCTGTGAGAATGATTTGAACCTAACTTTTAAAATACATAACCAAAATGGACAAAATAAAATATTCTGGATAGATATTGAAAAGATCTATCCATAGCACTTAGCCTCACATCAAGGTCAACAATCAAATGAAAATACCATCCTTTTTAATAAAAGACCAGTAGGCTCTTCTATGATGTTTTAGAATGAGTTCAAAAATGAATTTCGAAGTAAATCCAACTGGATGAGTTTGGTATTGACTAGATCTATGTTTTCCTGGCTTAGATTAATTTTTTGACCTCTAGATTTATTTTTGGTGAACACATATAGAAACAGTAGTTTTTGGTGAACAGATATATAAACGGTAGTTTTTCTGTTTTGTTTTATTGATGTGTTTTTGTTTGTTTTCTTGATGTGTTTTTGTTTGTTTGTTTTGAAATGTGTGTTTGACATAATATAGAAATAATATAGCTAGAAATTAATTTAGAAATAATATAGAAATTAATAGAAAGACATATATCCATTACATATATCGAACGCAAGATGCGGTACACAAACAACATCTACTCAAGCTCCGAAGAGTAGATGCAGAACCACTCGAAGGCAACGTATGCATCTATTGCTGCATAATCGAGATTGATCCGGTCCAGTGGGTTCTTCCCCCAATACATGTGATTCTTCGAGGGGAAACGAGTCTTCATGGTTTTGTAGTCGGCGTGGATGAAGGCAGTTGCCATCGGAGCCATCCCGGTCTTGTGCCCGTACAGCTCATCAAAATGGATAAGGTCCTGAAGATCAATGTAGTGATCTTCAGGTATCTCAATACCCAAACGCATCAACTTCTGCCGGTCTTGAGTGATGTCAACGCTACAGAAGTTGTACCTCTTGTTAACAAGAAAATCAACAAGTTCTGGAGATTGCTTTCAACTACTGCAACAACAAAAATAGAACACGTGTTTGATATGTTGCAACACGTGTATTCTTCCAATGCAACAAACAAATAAAAAATGCAACACTATCCTACAAGAGAGATTGTACGTGTGCGTTACCTTGCCCATTGGAAGACGAAAACGATCTCCTTGAAGGCAATCTGGATGACGGCAACATCCCGTTGATTCGCCGTGTACTCTAGATCAAGCCCGAAGAACTTATGGTGTTCATCGGCTTCTTCATAGAGATTGCTCAAATGCTTAAGAGCACCGGGGAGCCTCTGGCACATATTGGTGTAGGCCACGTCGAGATTCTTGCGGCATGGTGTGGACACACGCAGAAGGTTCCAAACGGGAGAACCCATGGGTGCTTGGTGGAGGAAGAAGAGAAGAGAGGAAGAAGAAACAGAGAGTCTCGGGTGCGTACTGTAGCAATGGCCTTCTGCCTCTCGCTCTCAAAATAAAACCAAGCGGGAGACGAGCAGTTTGGATCTTTAGTCGCGGGTGGCCAGGCTAACCGGGACTAAAGACAGGGAGGCCAGCAGTTTGGATCATTAGTCGCGGGTGGCCAGGCCAACCGGAATTAAAGCCCTCCACGCGCTTCCCAAACCGCGGCGCATGACCTTCAGTCGCGGGTCGCCTCCCGAACCGGGACTAAAACCCCTTTAGTCATGGTGCGCATAATTTGGGGACTGAAGGGGGCGTATGGAAAGCCTTTTTTCTACCAGTGCTACTGGGCACTCGGCTGACCCCCCGAGATCTTCACCAAGAACCATGAGGTGGAGGCGATGATCCGCTATCGGTGGGATATGCTCGGTGCGCTCGGTGGCGGCTTCCCTGGCCAACTTGCCTGATGTCGTCAAGTTTGGCGAGGCTCTCTAGTTCAAAGTCAGTTCCCAAATATTCAGCAAGGGTGGCATTGACCACCTCACAAACCCCAACCTCGTGCACGCGTAGAACATCCTTGCTATCTGGGTTTGGTAGGTTGTGCTAAATGGAGCCGTGGAGGGAATCCTCATTGCCGGTCGCCCTCTTGGTGAGATAGTCAACCCACTCTAACCCAGTGGAAGATTTGACCCCCTTGGGCATTGCCGATGACCACGGGGCGTTAGTGGAGCTGTGGAGCTCAAGATCAAGGTGATCAAGAATGGACTCCTCGCCATGTTCTCCATGTTTGGCTGCTTCGTGCAGGCTATCGTCGCCAGTAAGGGCCTGCTTGAGAACCTCGCTTGCTACATCACCGGCCATGTCAACAACAATGCATGGGCGTTTGCCACCAACTTTCTTCCTCGTAAGTGAAGATTGCATGAGGCTCAAGCTGTAGTTGTATCAAACGTACTCACGTTAAATTCGCGCAGTTCATGCATATATATTGGACTATACCCGTGCAGTGCATGCATAGAGGATGGACTGAAAGTTCATGGTTGGTGAGGGCAGCACACGGTCATGATGTGGAGAGCGATTTCAAATCTGCACGCCACAAATCTACCTTCCGAATTCTTCATCTCGGCAACTGAGCCCAAGGCCCCAAACCTCTCTTTTTTTCCTCTCCTGTTAGTTGCGTCCACTGTGGAGGCTCTAAGTAGATATATACAAGTACTATATGCGTCTTCGAAACTTAAACATGAGTATTTGCGATCCGCGGAAACACGCAAAATGACACGTGTTGCATAGATGGCGAAATTCACAACTTTTAACGTGAATAAAGTCCATGGGGTAAATGCACAAATCAGAGTGCTCACATCGTGAGTCCGTGACAGCTCTAGGAGCTACGGACCTGTTGGTTGTCTCACCACACGCGGTTCTTGCCGAAAATAAAGCACGCGTTCGAGATAAATTACCCTATAAATTGAGCACCCTGCGTGTTGCCGGTAGTTTGTACTTAATGTGTTTCTATGCAGGGAACACCTTCTTTTAACAATCACACGTAAGATGCATTAATTTCTTAAGCGATGGCTCGGTCTAGAAAATGACTTAATTGTAGCAGTACAATGGAGGACAACTCTTACTCCAGTATTTAGTAGTCTAGTACAAAATCATTGTATATATGTTCTCCAGTTTTCAGTGCCAACATGGAAACAGAGGGAAAATCATTGTATATCTGTCCTCAAAGTGTTCACGCAAGCCAAACTTCCACTACCAACTTCATGCAGAGAGAAAAGTTCCACTCGTTGGATGCTAGCTGAGCAGATCTCACTCAATATGTGATGATGCAATCCATTCTCCAACGAGATCCCTAGGTCTAGCCACACCTATGTACTACCCATGTCACCCACCTCTCCACACGTGTGTAGACATGACAGAACTCTGCTGAACCAATGGCATCAAAGATTCCTCTCTCTTTCTTGTCGGTACAGACGGCAAGCTCAGCTCAGTGCACTGCCTTAAATAGGTCCAAACTCATCACCTTTAAACCATCTCTACGCACACTTCTTGCCCTTTGAAGAGGAAAAAACACACCTCGCACTTTGCAATTTGATGACAACCACCACCATGTTTTTCTCCTCTTCGACTTTTGCAAACACGACGGTAAATAATTTGGCCTCATATGCTCTCTTCGGTGAGGCCCGTGTCACCATGCGCAAGGGTGCGACACAGGCGAAGCAAATTTTCTCGAGTTGCCTGTGTGGTATGGTGTACACCATGTGGTCTACCTTGGCCCGCTTACCGACGAACCCCCAATCTACTACCGGGCTCTAAGCTGACCCCGAGATCTTCGCAAAGAACAAAGAGCTGGAGGCGATCCGCTATCGATGGGATATACTAGGTGCGCTCGGTTACGTCTTCCCCGACCAAGGTCGAGGAATGTCGTCAACTTGGTGAGGCTCTCTAGTTCAAGGTCGGTTCCCAAATCTTCAGCAAGGGTGGCATTGCCCAACCTCGTGCACGTGCAAAACATCCTCGCTATATCTAGGCTTGGTAGGTTGTGCTAAATGGATCCCTCAAGGGGTTCTGCATTGCCGGTGGCCCTCTTGGTGAGATAGTCGACCCATTCTACCCCAGTGGAAGATTTGACCCCCTTGGCCTTGCCGATGATCCCGAGGTGTTAGTGGAGCTCAAGAATAGCCGCCTCGCCATGTGATCCATGTTTGGCCGCTTCATGCAGGCTATGGTCACCACTAAAGGCATGCTTGATAACCTCGCTGACCACATCACCGACTATGTCAACAACAATGCATGGGCGTTTGCCAGCAATTTTGTTCCATGTAAGTGAAGATTTCATGCAGTTCAAGCTCTAGTTGTATCAAACATACTCATGTGAAATCCGCGGAGTTCTGTATGAATTCTACTACCGTGATGTAAATGATGATGATTCTTTGTGAATAAATGCCACTTTATGAATATCTTTGTGCCATTTGATGTTTCGCGATAGAGACATTTAATTGTTTCAACAGGCCTGCTCATGCAGCCTTTTTGAGTAACTTTTGCATATATATATGACATTAAACCATGACACAAATATTTATATCCAGATCCAGTAGTTTGGGTAATAGAAAAGAAAGCCTAAAAAGCAATGTTATTAGTGTTACAAATCGTAGGCGCAATTGTAGAACTACCAAGGACAAAGCAATCACAACAATGATGATGACACTGAGTTTTTTTTAACGCAGTTCGGCGATCCCATCTACATCTGCGAGGAATGACTACGGACGCACCTCCCAAATGATACCGCTGCACTGGCTGCCTTGGTCGCCGGCACAAGCCGTCGGCTTCCCTTGCGCGCCTACTGCTATCAAGTCGTCATGGGTTACACGTGTGGTGCCCCCTCTCATTATTTGATAGGTCAAGTCTACTAGTGTCCCACTCGAACACTACCCGTACCTATCCACACCTATTATAACTCTAAGTTCAAACGTAACCCAACACGTACACTATATTTGACACAAATATAACAATTAGCGGTAATTGCCGGAGTTCACGCCACATTCACTACAATACATAATTAACTTTTGGTTTCTCGATAAGCATAGTGAATTTACATTTCAATTTTTTTTTGCACGCTAGACACATATCACATCATTTTCGGAAGTTGCATTTGGATTCCGAGTAGAAAACATAGGCCCTTGCAACATAGTCCAATATTGTTGTGTTTTGTTTTTTAGGGCTATCCAGTATTGTTGTGTGGATACAGATCGTGGAGCATAGGTGACTCCTTGCGACAACTCCAAGGAAGACAAACATATTTTAAAGAAAATATATTCTAAAGGGACGCACCACTTTTGCCAGAAATAATAATCCCTCGGTCTCATATTAAGTGTCCCCCAAATGAAAAGAAATTGATGTATCTAGCTCTAAAACATGTCTAGATACATCCATTATTATTTAATTTTACGACACTTAATATGAGACAGAGAGAGTACTACACATTTTATTGTTTTGAAGCGTATCACGGCTACCACTAAATGTTAGTGTTAGAAAAAATTAATGTTTCGTGGCGTATCACGCCAATCATTGAATGTTAGTGTTAGAAAATTTTAATATCCGTGATTGCAAGGAGCCATGTACCATGTGGTGGTCAAATTTAAATTTAATGGAGTCTCACGTCTTGGTTTAAATCTTATGAAATTTCGAGGTGTAGGAAATCGCACAGCACATTGAAGTTTCATTTAGTTTTTTTAACAGATTGAAATTTAGTTGAGGGGCGTAGCTATCTACAATATCTAAATGAGAGCAACCCACTAAGTCCATTTCTCTTAACATGCAAGGTATCCACCTCATCAATCATTTCTGACCAATCATATGCTGCCACATCTTTTCACCTCCACCTCAGCCCAATCCAGTTGCCACGTTTAATTAAAATGGTCGCATTTTTTCTCATCCTTCCGTAGGCATACCTATCGCTTCCTATTCCCGAGCGTTTCCCAAGATGAAGCGGCGTCCGCCAACGCGTGCACCAAATGCCCATATACATCTTTCACTTCCTATTCTTTCTGTCATCTTCACTATTTACTCCCCACGGCTGCCTCTCAAGTCTCCACCTCCTCCAACAAAAACCGAACATGAGGATCCGTGGCGTTGCGGGTGGCCTTCGTGTTCTTCTGCCCGGTTGCTTTAGCTATTTTTTCCTTCTGCCGATTTGGACTGCTCAAGGTTCAGCTACGGAAGAGCCCATCCACTCATACTTTGCTCCTTTGATGTTTCACTCGTGTCCAAGCTATGCCCAAGGAGCTGCCAAGTGTCTGTTTCTCCTATTCTCTTTTGTTTTGTTAGTTTGTTCTATTCTCTTTTCTTTGCTTCCGATGATCTGCCGATGTATCTAATAGGGACACGATTTTGTCACACACACGTACAACAGCTAACCGCGAACCACGACCACAAGGCAGATGAGGTTCTCAGATGCCACGAGGACGGGTGCCGGCACAGATGCTACCAAAGCTATGATTTTCTACTTATAGTCCAGTTTACTAGAGATGTTCTATATTTTTTGCATTCTTATTTGTGCAGGGGAGGTTTGATGGATCACGCATATGCTATTTTGTCAGCTTCATTTTGTAAATTCTTTAGGCTGAGTAAAGTAGGGAGTGAAAAATGCCGCAGCAGTTCTTGCCTCACCACATCATGCCATCAACTATTTGGGCACAAGAGGGCTTGAGCTGATGTGTACGATTCAAGTTTGCAAACAGCTTACTAAGGGCAATCTTCAGGCTTTTTCACAGAACACCTTTGTGCATTGTTTCTACACGTAAATCTTCAGGTGGAAGTTAACATGGATAGGTCTATTATGTCCTCTTTGTAGGTTTGATTTTTGTATAAAGTATCTTCATCCAGAATTTTACAAAGGGAAACACGTTTAACAGTTTAAGCTTTATGGCTTGTGTTCTTTATATGGGAATAATACGTAACAATGCCATGGTCCAAGTGTGTATGCTGAACTTTCTATTTCGGCCGACCAATTATCATTTTAAGCCTTTCAATAACATATGGTATACGTAATATCTTTGATAACATATTTTACCACTTTAACAAATGTTAATTAAGCACGGTAGTTTTAGTTACTTATTAAATTATTTTGCCGGATTTTTCAAAAATACAAATCATGTGATTTATTCAAATATTTTTAGCACCAGCAACTTTATTTAGGAGGTGATACCGAGTCACTCGAAATGGATATCTGGCCACCCATATGGGAGTACTATCTGGTTTTTTTCTAGATTATACTTTGGTCCTTCTACAAAGAGAGTTATTTTCAGTGAATAAGGATCTAAAAGATTTCCTGTTTGTCATAATACTCAGATCATTTTATCATTCCACTTTTGTTGATTTTTTATCTTCCGTGCATCTATAATGCAGTTTGACTTCATTTTCATATATTTCTATAAAATGAGTTTTTCTTCATATTCCGCTGCAACGCGCGGGGTATCTTCTAGTTTCATTCAAGAGGGCCTCCGTAGACAAAAAAAAAATATGATCATAGGAAGCATAGTACTAATGGGCCGAGTCTTTGCCAAATGCTAGCTGCAGGCTAAAATTGCAGAAGTTATCCTACCCTGGCCCAAATATTTGTATGATCATACGAAGCATAGCACACCGTATGTAGCTGGGCTGGGAGCCCTGGAGTGTTGGGGCACTGTGCCGATGGCACATTCATGGGGCCCGGGCCTGCATTTCATCACCTAGGAGAAGAAAGACAAAATTTTACTTTTTTTTTCTGCGACGAGGAGATAATTTTCTTTCAGTTGTATGCAGACCGTAAAGCTAAAAAGGAGTTGTATGCAGAGCGTTAACTGCTCTGACTCATCATCCAATCACCTCTCATCAGCTCTCTTTGGTCAGGCTCAAGTCACCATGCGCAGATGCCACAAATCAAGTCACTGAATCACAAAAGCGTGCGTTATTTTCCTGGAAATGCTTGAAGAACCTTTTTTTTCGTCAAGCACCGAAGCATTATTGTCAACGAACACATTAAAATTAGGTTCTTACTAGTAAAATGCCCGTGCGTTGCTACGGGTTACAATTTATTTGCTCAAAAGGAATTTGAAATATGGTGATTGATGGTTTGGCGAAAAAAAAGTAAATTATTACTCCACTAAAAAAGTAAACTAATTTTTTTTTTGAGGCTGTCACCCGGGGGGGGGGGGGGGGGGGGGGAAGTCTCCCCACCTGAATTTTACTGATAAGAAGGTTTATGGGTTACATAGAGAGAGATGAGCACGCCACAGGTCGACGGCCACAGGTCTCCCCACCTGAATTGTAATTGATCGTTGTAAATTATGATAACTAATCGTTGTCAAGTAAAAGTTGCATAAAACGCGATGCCTGATCTTTGTAGAGAAAAAAATGTAACTAATAGTTGAATAAAACGCGATGGCCAGCCAATTTTTTTTGAGGCAATCTCAATAGATATTACACCGGAAGTCAGCTAATCTCATTCGCCTAAACACAGTGCGCGGAGTCTGACTCCCGAGGGCATACCGTGGTTTGTATCTTTCAAAAAATTCCATGGGTCTCCTCCCAAAACTAACTTTCCTATAATAAGTTAAGACCATAAACTTAAGGATACACACAAATGTATACAAGCATGATGCACAGAAAGTATAATTATACCATATGTCATTCATATATGAAAGAACATGAAAATTTCCTAGGAAAACTCGGAGACTGAGCAAGACAGATTCCACCATCTTCTGATGCAAACAAAATTATATGCTTTTCCAACCCAAATCAAAGAAAAACAATATTATCAGTCCAACCAACCAGAAAATCCAACTTCATAGCTTGGCTGATATAGTATGCATATAGATTTCCAGTATTTTGTAACAGAAACATTACCGGGAAAAAAATGTCAAGAAACAGGAAAAGAGAATCTATGTATGGAAATAACAAATGAAGATAGAATCAACAAATTCCGCTTCAAAACTCAACAATATCCACATTGCAGGGTCACAAATTTACATCAGTACCTACTGAATACAATATTCTTGACGCTAAACTATACTCTACAAACCACAACTAAACTAATATGCTCTCCATGATCATGGATAAATCTTGCAGCATCAGTGATACTCTGGCATCATCCACGTGATAATTTTACCGAAGAAATTTCCTAATGAGTCTATATCTCACATGTATTTATTCATAACAGATCAGCTTTCGATAAGCTAGAGTCTAATACAAATAGTACAAGTTGGACATTTGTCATAGTGGAAAAGATAACACATAAAGCTAATAATGGAAAGAAAAAAAAACTGTGCGCTAAAGCTAATAATGATGTCTGAAATAATTTATCAGAGAGGAAAAGGATCAATGATGCTATCGGGCATTTAAAAAACAGGGTGTTCACATGCCAACTACATGCAGATTGATTAAAAAGGATGAGCCAAGATAAAGTACCATATCTAGAGTGCTGCAGATTTCACTACCTCTGTGGTCGAAGAAAAGAAAGCGAGTCCACCAATTCATTCCTCACTTCGGGTACTAAGGTTTCCACCGCTAAGATGGTTAGTCTGAAATTGGCACGTAGAAATTTATCCGTTTCCCTCTCTGCCAGAACCATGGTCGCAGTTGGAGATTAACTCATTAGTGGAATCCTGAATATTAGTTCAGCTATTCCTCAGAGGCAACTTTTGCTGTAATACAGCCAAATATACATCTCATATAGTCTGCTTCCACGTTTGAAACTAACCAAATCCTACTGATTCCTTAGAGGGGGACAATAATAATGAGCCTGTCGATCATGCTTTCTTCTAAAAAATAAATTATCATTTCCTGTTATAAACCCCCTTATTTCCCCATTATGCATGACTACAATTAATCCTTGCAAGGTACAAACAAATGAAATAGATTATTTTGGACGAAAATACAGATGTATCTATAGTAAACTGATACCCATTTTACCATTCCACACTTCATCTATTTCCATTCTTTAGTCCATCCTAAACATACCAACCATATACCCAACAACCAAAAATGTAAACACCAGCTGCAGTACATCTAGTTGTAGCAGAAAAGAACAGAACAAATAGAGAAGCATTCAGAAAAAGCTATAAAAGTAGATAAAACTACAGTAAATACAAAGTTATCTACATGTAAGTCATAGCTATATTTATTGGTGGAACTCTTTATTTTATCAGGTAAACTACAATGGCACATAATCAACATAAAAAACTCTGCTTGAACCACATTAACAATTATGATTTGACACGAACAGAGATAAAAACATACCCTTCACTAAATACTGTAAGGTATGAAAGAACTCAGAAAATGGAGACATAAAAGTTAAAGGACTTTTTTGTTCCTGTAGGTTCATATTTGATGTATTACATAGAAAAAATTCCAGTAAAAGGATATTTCGCATCTTGAGTGCTCTACTACATAGAAAAAATGTATCCTGACAGATTAACATAGTAATCGCTAAGATGTCCTTTATAAGCAATTAGGGTACAAGTTGCATTCAAGATAATAAAGCTTGACTTTGAAATGACGAACATGCTTATGAGGATTTAAGCAACAACCTATGTTATATTAATATCTGACCAAGTTAACTTTCAGAAAGCAATGATGATCTAAATTGCAACCTTCTGATATGTTATATATCAACATAATAATATAAGAATCTAAGATATAATTACCCTTTCATGCCGAACCACCTAGAGAGAGGATTTGTAAGTGCAACTGCATGTAAGCTGAATGCAAAGCGGGCATTGTTGACCTTGTGAGAGTTGAAGAGTGACACCATCT
The DNA here is from genome assembly GCA_028641055.1 of Alopecurus myosuroides. Classification (NCBI taxonomy): domain Eukaryota; kingdom Viridiplantae; phylum Streptophyta; class Magnoliopsida; order Poales; family Poaceae; genus Alopecurus; species Alopecurus myosuroides. The sequence continues at coordinate 34,454,267 of CM054061.1, forward strand.
GGAATTTTTTTTAAATCTCAAAGGCATAATTTTCCTGTAAGACCTGTGCCAGGGCATATCGTTAAACATGTGAAGGTACTGGTACATAAAACTGCAACATAGTTTAATCAACAGCTAAATATGCAGTGAGTTATGTGTCAGGTGACAAATGGTTGTGAGAAAATTCAGAGAGAGTAATCAATCCAGACCAGCGATGCTTGCATATTTCGCAGGAGGGGACATTAGAAGGAGCACAAAGAGGTGGAGTCCCAATCAAATTTGAGAAGTTAGCCATTTATACACCGGGCGAGCAGCTAAGAAGCAAGGGTCTAGTTTGTACGCTAGCCATTGAAACATTGTGCAATACTTGAGATATTAAGTGGGATCACAGAGAGAAGTCTATCTGAACCTAGTGACATCACCAGCTTCGTCACCCTAAATGAAAACAACATATAAATATAAGTGATCAAAAAACATTACATGTTTGAGATAAAAACGGTAGCTGAGAAACAATTTATGTGCATGGGAGTATGACACACTCATTCGAATAGCATCAACACTATAACACCGAGGTTCAATCTGCATCCGTTTTAGGCAGTATAAATACAACACTAACACAGAAAAATGCACTTTACAATAACTGCAATCTGCTACACCCAGTACCAAGGCAGAGGAACCAAGCCACTAACTACGGGGGCTAACTGTAGCTGCATCAGTCCCGTCATCAATCTCAGTTTCTTCAGCATCACGAAAAATGGGGCAAAGCTTGGTACAAATAGTTTTGGAAAAAGATCGACAAAGTCAAAGAAAATTAAAAATAGTATGTGCTGACCTTGCGCTGATGGTGATTGCCCTGGCATCCTGAATGCTCACCTTGCCTGCTCAACTACTCGTGACGGCGTGGTGTGTCCAGTTCGTAGAGCCGAAGCAGTAACACCGGAACGGTGATGGATAGGAGAGCGAGAGGCAAGATGCGTGCCTGCCTGCTGGGTAGGAATGTCGGAGCCCGCCGCTCGCCACAGTCCCTCCTAGGGTTAGGGCGGAAGCATTGCCGCAGCACGTCGGAGGAATCACGCATGGAGCTCCCGTGCCAAGCCGAGGAGATCCGGCGCAGCTCCGTGCCGGCAGTACCTCCGCATCTCCATGCTGCACTTCGACGAGACATTCGCCGTGCACTGATCTCCTTGCGGCGGCGGCGGCGGCGCCTGCGGCCAGATCTCCTTGACGAGCCGATAGTGGCAGGTTGAGGCAGGAGGGGGGCGTGCCGGGCTTGGCCTGGACGGAGATGGCGAGGGTAGACGACGGCATCAGGCGGAGCCAGGTCGGGAACGAAGGAGAGATCTGCGGGGGAGACGTTTTGTCACAGCGTTTCGGGCTGAGCGGAGGAAAGCGAGGATTCGCGAAAAAAAAGGCGATGAAGCGGTCGTCAAACGTTTGACGACAGGATGCGGCAGGATGTGTTTAGAGACGGTTGAAGGAACCAAATTCTTTTTTTAGGTAGTATATAGTATATATATAGATATATATAGATTTGAGGTAGTCAAACTAGCAGGCAATATTTTGCTGCGCTCTTAGTCCGTCTGTCGTAATATGACACAGTTGTGTTTATCAATTATTTTTTAGACGTCTCTGAATAACAATGTGTAATTGGATGTAAACTTTTAGTATTCGACGTTTATATATACTCCCTCCGTTCGTTTTTGTAAGGCGTGGAACCAAATTCCGACAGCCTTCAAAACATGAAAAAATTACTATCGTACCCCCAATCGATCGCTCAGATTCAAATTTCGAAATCGCTCGGGATCTCCCCGTAGCTTCTTCCTCCTCGTTTCTTCTGTTGGGCCCATCACCTCGTCGCCGACCAGGCTCTCCGCCCAGGCGCCTCGCTCCTCCCCAGTCTCCTCCGCCCAGGCGCCTCGCTCCTACCCAGGCTCCTCCGCCCAGGCACCTCGCTGCTGCCCAGGTCCGATCTCCCCTCGTAGCCGATCAAGCTCCTTCCAGGGCCTCGCCCCTGCCCAGGTCCGGTCTCCCCTCGTCGCCGATCAAGCTCCTCCCAGGCGCCTCGCCTCTGCCCAGGCTCCTCCGCCCATGGACCTTGACGCTGCCTAGGTACTGCTGCAGATCTCGCCTCGTCGCCGCCAGACGCCTCGCCGCTTTCCAGGTCCTGCTGCAGCAGAGCTCGACTCATCGCCGCCCAGGCTACTTCGCCAAGCCCCTCGCCGCTGCCCGGGTCTTGCTGCAGTAGAGCTCGAGTCGTCGCCACCCAGGTTCCTCCGCCCATGCCACAGGTGCCTCGCGCTGCCCAGGTCGGGTTGCACAAATCCTTGCCACCAATGTTTGCTACAGAGCTCATCGCCGGATTCGCAGCCTAGGCACCTCGCCCCCAGGTCCTGCTTCAGAGCTCCTCAACGCCAAGATTTTGATTCAAAGAATTTGACACCCAGGTGCAGATCACCTCACTTGCATCTCAATCAATCCTTCCTGTAGTGTTTTGTGCGCCGAGATTGATTCAGATTCAGTAACAGCAGTAGATTCTCAGTTACAACAGCAACAATGGTACTGCCAGATCTCAATTTCAGTCCACCCGCTATACTGCCCGACCTAAACTTAGAAGCACAAGAAGAAGAAGAAGAAGAAAATATTAGTGAAGAAGAAGAAAATATCATCATCGAAGAAGAAGATAATATAACAGGTCAACATTCAGGTAGTGAACTGCTCTTGGATTGTGAGTTATACATCATGCAGTGTACAAAATCTATCATACCCAAGAATTTAAGTTGTGTGATTGCAGTTAGTCGTGTGAGTAGTTAATTAAAGATGGCCTAGATAGGTTTTCTGTCACATTAAGAACATTATTCTGATATCAAGCTCAATGACCATTCCAGGCAAGGTACATGTACCAGTACACTAGAATTCAACACAATGCTTTCAATATTATAGCAGCCTCCATCATTTTCTAAAGTATGATTTACATGTTTCATTCATATTGTTGACAAGTTGCACACACGCAAAGAAGTGTAGCACTAGGCATCAACTCACAGCATACAGAAGCTGACTTATACCGCAATGTATTATCTATTTATATCTACGATGACAACTCAAGAGATGAACATAATTGCTGTGGAACCATGAAGCAAACTCACCATCTTTCAACTGTTCTTGCTGGTCCAGGGAGTGCAGGCTGATTTTAAGCTCATTTCTGTGAGTTGAGAGCAAGGAATGACCCCTCTGCAAAATATATACAGGCACGGTAACTAAGAAAGTCATCAAATGTTAAAGGGGGGAAATCGTGTTTCGAGTTAAAGGGACAAAATCAAAATTCTAAACCATCTTCAGAGAATAGACCTGAAGCATAGTCACTCCATTTGAATATTGCAAGAAATTATTGACATAAATTTGGGGTTTGGCCATTTGTGAGAATGACTGCGGCAAAGAAAAGGAGCAAAAACAGAGAAAAAGGGACAATAGAACCCAAGTCTATGATTGTGACCAGAGACGTGATGCGCGAGTACCTTACACAGAAGGTTGTGCCAGCGATTGAGGCTTTATGGCCTACCGATGATGTTGGGCCAATTTTTATCCAACAAGATAACGCTAGAACTCACATCCTAGCTAATGATCCGGTATTTGCAGCGGCTGTGGAAGAAACCGGCATGGACATTAGATTAATGAATCAACCTCCAAATTCGCCAGACATGAACGTTCTTGACCTTGGGCTCTTCAGCTCGATGCAATCGCTAACGGACCGCAGAAGTCCAAAAACTATTCCCGAGCTAATCAAATGTGTTCAAGAGGAATTTGGTGGGTATGAAGTTGCAAATCTAAACAAAGTGTTCATAACTCTCCAGACTTGCATGGTCGAAGTCATGAAAAATGGAGGATCCAATAAATATAAAATACCACATCTGAACAAGAAAGGGCTAGAGAGGCTACGGATCCTACCAACTAGGATCGAAATTCCTCCGGAAGTATATGCAAAGGCACTAGAGATACTTGGACAAGATGCGCATTGAGTACTGTTGTGTGTTTGTAGGACATGTTGTCCATTGTGTATTGTGTGTGTATTCTACTCCAGCTTATTGTTGCCACATTATATATATTATTGCTATACTCTAGCTTATACTTGGAGATTATATTCTCCAGCTTATACTTGAAATACTTGCTATATATTGGAGTATATATTATGCTATATTCCAGCTTATGCTTGGGGATTATATGCTCCAGCAGTGGTACATGGATTTTAAGCAGAAGCAAGCAAAAATACAGAAGTACTATGTGTAGACTGAACATGTTTCAGAAGCAAGATATGCCCGTCTTAGTTTATCTCAATTTCTCATTTCATTAATTTCAGTTTTAGAAGCATGTGAGTCGTCACTTGCAGGGAGCTAGCTGACTGTCTGCGCCACTTGGCTCAATAATATCTAAATATTGCTTGGAGTATAATTACTCCAAGTACTATTCCTATAATTTGAAGCAATATTATTACTGCAAGCACTAGTCCTATATGAGTACAAGCAAGCACTGCAAAGCATTCAGAGCACTAATCTTATATGAGTACAAGCAAGCACTGCAAAGCATCACATGAGTACATTACCGTAGACAAGAGTTGTTTCAAGATGATACTTCTACCAGTACTATCTAGTAACTAACGGTTACCACCAATTATGTATACTAGTTAAATGGTAATCTACCTTCCATGAGTACATTGCCGTAGACAAGAGTTGTTTCCACAAAAGGCATGATCAGGTGAAACATCAATACTCCTACAGCTCATCTACAAGGGCATGAATATGTATTTGGTCAGTTTACACTGCTACCAACTAAACAAACAAAATTCATTTATGTAACAGGCAGACAACACAGGGAACAGATGCATCATCCAGTGGCTGGCTGGCTGGCTCACTTGTACTTGAATCGATGCTACCATTGCTATTTATACCGGCTAGAGAATAAAATATATCTGGAAACTTGTTCAGTCCTAGGCATGTGTTAGTTAATCGGGTTATCTCTGCATCTTTGGTGTGTTTTTGAAGGAGTTGAAAAATGGTGAATGGGTTGTAAAAAAGAAGTTAGTGGAAGAAGACAAATATTGCTGAATTCATTCTTCGGTCTGTTTGGAAGAATGCGTTGGAAAAAAGTGGATGAAATTCAGCATCTCTGTGGAAGAATGAACGCAGAAGGTTGTTGGCATTCAGCATCTGTTTCGATGAATGGATTGGAAAAAAAATGGACTCCGCGTAGATTTGGAAATATGAATTGAGAAAAGGGAGAATGGATTCAGCGTGCATTTGACTGAAAGAAGTTGCAGTTGAGGGGCGCTTCTCCGCCGCCTGTTCTACCTAGCCGCCTCCAACCCCGTCCTCTCCTGCTCCCTGGTCGGCTTCTGGTCCTCTGCCATCTCGGACCTTCCGGCCGCCGTCAGGCTGTTGGACGAGTAGCTATGCAAGCATGAAGTATGGAGCTACATGACCAGGAATTACAGTGGAGCTTGTAAAGGCACCAAAGGAGTAACGGAGGAAGAAAGAGGCCTCACCACTCACCAGCTGCAGCTCAGGGAGGAGCTCGTGGATGCATCAGCAGTTGATCGGGACAGCACCTCCGGCCGCATCAGGAGTTGATCCAGACATAACCATGGGAGATCAGGGAGCGGCCGTCTTAGCCGTTCTTCAGCAACTGACGACGCAATGTTGGATGTCCAGCCCCAGCGCGTCCAGGGTGCTGGCCGTGGACAACAGCAGTACCAGCTTGGCGGCGCAGTAGATCTCCACCTCGGTGTCCCCTTCGCCGGCGCAGCCCTTTCGACCCACCTCGAACTTGGGCGTGTTCTGCGCCAGCATCTCGCTCGGGAAGGTTGGGGAGGCAGTAGCAGGACAGTAGCTCACGGATTGGAGCTCTCCCAGTACCTGGATCGAAAGATCCAGCAGCACCGCGACAGATCCAGCAGCACTGCTGCAGATCCAGCAACCGGAGGGGGAAAAAATCGATTTTTTAACTCAAGCTAGCTAGCGCAGGTGACGACGCGAGCGAGGGAGAGGGAAACGAGTCCATAGGTGACGATGCGAGCGAGGGAGAGGGCTACGAGCGCGAGGGTGAGGGCACCGGCGACAGAGGCGAGAGAGAGAGAGGGCGGCAGAAAAGCGGGCAAGGGAGAGGGCGCTCGGGGAGGAAAGGGATGGGAGCTCGGGGAGGAAGCGAGTCGACGCAAGCGACAAGGTCCGAAAATGGGGGCATAACCGGAAAATGTGGAAATTCGGTAGTGTTACTAAACGTGACAATAAAATCCTTCCGCGCCTTACAAATGTAGACGGAGGGAGTATATCAGGATAAACATACATATATTATTCATAGGGTCCCATTTTTCAACTTTGCCCTAGGACCCCAAAAATTATAGAGCCGGCACTGTTTCCATCTGGGCTGTCCATGCCGTGCTCATGGGTGCTATCCAGGGGTATCATGTTACCGGAGGCCCACTTGGTGAGATTGTCGACTATGCACGGCTGAACCCCGATGGCAGTTTCGACCAACTCGGCTTGGCCGATGACCACGAGGTGTTTGCGGAGCTCAAGAACGGCCGCCTCCATGTTCGTTTTCTCTGTGCAGGCCATCGCCACCGGAAAGGGCCCCCCTTGAGAACCTTGCTGACCATATTGTGACCCTATCTACAAACATTGTATTTTGTGTGGTTTGCTTTGATTTGTACTACTACGATGTAAATTCGAACCATTTTCAGAGAAAATTCCTTTGTGTCACATTTGGTGTTTCGCATTGAGAATCATTTATGTTTTATTACTTGATGTTTTTTGTTGTTATGCATCAGTTTGTGTGGTTTCATTTTGGTACCAGAATTATGTCACTTGTAGAAAAAAGGCCTTCCATACGCCCCCATCAGTCGCCAAAGTTTGCGCACCGTGACTAAAGGGGTTTTACTCCCGGTTCGGGAGGAGACCCGCGACTGAAGGTCATGCGTCGCGGGCTGGGAAGCGCGTGGAGGGCTTTAATTCCGGTTGGCCTGGCCACCCGCGACTAATGATCCAGTCTGCTGGCCTCCCTGTCTTTAGTCGCGGGTGGCCAGGCCAACCGGGACTAAAGATACAAACTGCTCGCCTCCTGCGCGGCGGTTTTATTTCGCGAGCGAGAGGCAGAAGGGCGCCATTGCTACAGTGCGCACCCGAGAGTCTCTGTTTCTTCTTCGATCTTCCTCCATCAAGCACCCATGGCTCAAGTTTGGAAAACTCTCCATGTGGCCACACCATGCCGCAAGAGTCTCGACGTGGCCTACACCAGTATGTGCGAGAGGCTCCCCGGTCTTCTTAATCATTTGAGCAATCTCTATGAAGAAGCCGATGAACACCATAGGTTCTTCGGGCTTGATCTAGAGTATACGGCGGATCAACGGGATGTTGCCGTCATCCAGATTGCGATCAAGGAGATCGCTTTGGTCTTCCAATGGTCAAGGTAACACACACGTACAATCTTGCATTTTCGATTTGTTTGTTGCATTGGAATAATACATGTGTTGCAACATATCTAACATGTGTTCTATTTTTGGCAGTAGTTCAAAGCATTCTCCGGCACTTGTTGATTTTCTTGTCAACAAGGGGTATGACTTCTGCAGCGTTGACATCACTCAAGACCGTGAGAAGTTGATGCGCTTGGATATTGTGATACCTGAAGATAACTACATTGATCTTCAGGACCTTATTCATTTTGAGGAGTTGGACGGTCACAAGACCGGGATGGCTCCAATGGCAACTGCCTTCATCCACGCCGACTACAAAACCATGAAGTCTCGTTTTCCCTCCAAGAATCACATGTATTGGGGAAAGAACCCACTGGACCGGATCAACCTCAACTATGCAGCCATAGATGCATACGTTGCCTACGAGTTGTTCCACATCTACTCAACGGAGCTCGAGTCGATGTTGTTTGTGTACCGCATCTTGCGTTCGATATATGCATGTAATGGATATATTAGTATGTAATGGATATATTATTATGTAATGGATATTATTTCTATATTAATTCCTAGCTATATTATTTCTATATTATGTCAAACACACATTTCAAAACAAACAAACAAAAACACATCAAGAAAACAAACAAAAACACAACAAGAAAACAAAACAGAAAAACTACCGTTTCTATATATCTGTTCACCAAAAACTACTTTTCTATATCTATTCACCAAAAATAAATCTAGAGGTCAAAAAATTAATCTAAGCCAGGACATTTTAGTTTGTCCATTTTGGTTATGTATTTTAAAAGTTAGGTTCAAATCATTCTCACAGATAGTCATTGCCAAAACAGTTCTTGTGTCCAAAATAATAGTCCAAACTTGGATTTGCAAATTTTATATGGTTTAGATTTCATATGGTTTGGTTCATGAATTTTATCAGATTTTATTTTGCATTTAGGAAAAGGGAAAATGAATTAGTTTTATTTTCCTAATTTTTTGATATATTATTTGTATTTTTAAGATTTTAAAATGTATTAGTTTTATTTTTATGAATATTTTGATATATTATTTGTATTTTTAAGATTTAAAAATGAATTAGTTTTATTTTTCTGAATATTTTGATATATTAATAGTATTTTTATGATTTTAAAATGAATTAGTTTTATTTTTTAAATTTTTTTTTTGAAATAATACAAATTAAAAAGTTAATGTTTATTTATTTATTCAAAATTATTAATTACATCATTACTTTTGTTTATGAAAAGATTTATTTGAAATTCAGACAATAAAGAAATGTGGCATCGACCAACATGTTAATAAGATTGATATGATACTAGTATCACATACATGCGTGCGAAACACTTGCATGCGGGACGGGATGGAACTCGGAAGCTAAGGGTGCTAGTGCTAGAGTAGTGGGAGTAGTGGGAGGATGGGTGACCGAGCGGGAAGTTTGACCACGAGTAAGAAATTTGACTAGAGATAATTGTAGTTAGACACTAAACAAATAATAAAAATTCTGAAAAATAAAGGGAGTAAAAAAAGGGAGTGAAAAATAATTAGAAACCCACATGAATTAAAGAAATAACGAAATAGCATGTAGTCTCGGTTCGTGTAGCCAACCGGGACTAAAGGTCCTCCTCCCCCGGCGCACGCCACCCGCCCACGTGGACGGGCCTTTAGCCGCGGTTCGTAAGAGGGACGACTAAAGGGGGGCCCTTTAGTCGCGCCTATTTAGTCCCGGTTGCGCGGCCGGGATTAATGGCCTTTGCAAACCGGGACTATAGGCCTATTTTCTACCAGTGTGTAGTGCATCTCCGTATCACTATAACATTGTGATTATGCCTGAAGCGGCACGCCGATGCTCTGTTTCAAGCCTTTAGATGCGTTAATGTTACACGTTTCATTTCAAAGAGAAGGTTAAGTAGTTTGTCAGCAGCCGATGGAGTGAGACGTAAAATGCGCTCTCAAACACTTTTTATCCTTACACGTACATATCGTATCACTCATTCGCTATCGTTGAACGACCAATGTGGAGAACATCAATGTCACCAGTACCGAGCTCTAAAAATGGCAGAAATGCTAAAGCCGACAGACATAGTGAACGGGCGATAGGATCCCGGAAAGTGCAACTGTTCTGCCAAGACGATGGATACAGAACGCTTTGTAGTGCGTAGAAACATCAGTGGGAAGGTTGTTGTACTTGTTGCCACGGTTGTTTTATAGTTCGCTTTTCTCGGTTCTACTCGGCATGCACCTCATGCAAAATAAAGGGAGGCGGGGATTACTCATATGCTAGAGCTTTCTATTTAATAAAACAGAGACTAAAACCAAATTTGAGAGAGATATATGTCTATGTCAACGAATGGTATTGAAAAACTGATCATAATCCATCTTAAGCAAGGTGTTTAGACTTTTGAGAGCGATTTCCATTCTTATGGTTGGCACTTTCCCCCACCTTTCCTTCCACAAACCATAGCTAGCGTATCCACAGGTCCCCACCAACATTCATCTATCCATGGGGAAGTGACTTTTTTATATTATTTAAGTTCGTATTATTTGGCCCAGCTCTCCGCAAATTAAAATGAGCACATATTTCATACTCATTGGGTGAAATAAGGGAGATGACTCTTGTTTGACATAAACCATAATAAACTTTAAACTACTTCCTCACGAGCTAAAAAAAACGAACACAAAACATGTTAATAATTATGAACGTTTAAAGGTAGTACACGAGAAATTTACTTGTATTGGCGGTAAAATACCACTTATAGGTAGGTATGGTAGACACATTTGCCAAATTTTGGTTTTGGGAGTTGGATGCACGAGTAGAGCTCATACTCAGTACAGGTGAAGGCTAGCAAAAGACTGGGAGCGTCGAACTAAGAGAGCAATAACAACCATAATCATGCATAGCGACAAAACATCATTTATCAAAGCATAAAGTGATATTACAAGTCAAAAACTAAATGATCATAACGGGGTTTATTGTCATAACATGATGTGAGCATGTGTCAGGTCAATCCAAGTAAATCATTTAAAGAATAATACCACAATATCATGCTTCAATAAGAGGAAACAATATTTTACAAAATGAGGACATTTCAGTGCAATTTTTTTTTACTTCTGTTGATCTTGGATCGCTTTTCCATTTGCCTCTCACTCCACATGCACTTGAGGAAGTCAAAGATATCCAGAATTCTGCTAGGAATATAATTATGACAAATGACATTGAACAAATCACGGTAAATTTGCCTGGAATACACAATCCTACTCCTCTACCAAATACTGTAATTTCTGTTTTAGAAATATAGTACCTCATCGGGCTTTTCTCTGGATCTGGAAGTCTAAAATAACTCCAAAGCTCAGATTTTTCTGTTGGTTGTTGCTGTCTGACAAGCTTAATACCAGGAATATGCTTAAAAGAAGGCATTTTTACATTGGTAATGAATTCTCATGTTTACTTTGCAACAATAATGTGGAGGAGACATTGGAGCACTTATTCTTCAGGTTCCCTTTTAGTAAAACCTGCTGGGATAGTTTGGGTACTTTTTGGAACAATGGTGGTGATAGATTACATATGGTCTATGAGGCCACGAAGAGATGAAAGAAAGAAATGTTCATGGAAATCATGACCACTTCTCCTTGGTGCTTATGGAAGGAGAGAAATAATTTGCTATTTGAAGGGGTTACCCCTTCTCTTAGTTCTTGGAAAGATAGATTCAGGGAGGAGTTTTCTTTGTTGGTTCATAGGACTAAGTCCTCTTTACACCCTTTTATTAATTATTTTGTAATAATCCTTTAGGTGAACTCTGTGGCACAGGGCCCGCTCCCTGTCTTGTACATATGTTTCATGTTCTATTTTTAATATAGAGGCAGTAGGAGTCTTTCCTACTGTCATAAAAGGTTCAAAATACGAGGAAACAATAAATGATTAAATTCAATGGCACATTAAGCACTCTCAGCTATTTGAGACTAGTCATGATACATCATAAATAACTAATCACAAAATTCAAATAACATCTAAGATGAAATGTCAAAGTCTATGCCACATTCAATACAAGTTTCCTTTTGCACCACTATAAGTATGAAATAATTTACTGTTTTGCAACACAAAATAACTTATTTGAAAAAAATTAAAAAAAAACAAATAATCATAAAAAACCAGAGAGCTAATCATATATAGCAAAATCAAACCAACAAGCTCTGAATAAAATAAGAGTGAAACACAAGAGCTAAACACAGCACTTGCAAAAACTGAACACTCATAGAATAATAAGAGTGAAAACTAGAGTGTTCTAGGCAATAAAAACGGAGTGTGTCTCTCTCCAAACTAAAATATGCTAGGGTCCAACCATTCTAGCAAATAAAACAAAACAAACTTAAAGAAAAATAAAATTATTCTCTAAGAATAACACATATAACGCGAAGTAATAAAAATATAGTGTTTTGAAAGAAACTTGATCTTTTTGTTGATGTAGAAGAGGATGCCTTGGGCATCCCAAGTTTTGACTCTTGTACTTCTTGGATATGTCTTGGGGTGACATGGGCATCACCAAGCTTGAGATTTCGTGCATCCTTCATCTCAGCAAATCATACTTCTCTCCCTACACTTGAAAAGTTCCTCCACCTAAAACTTCTCCACAATCTTCATTTGTAACGTTAGTGTAATCAAAATAATAGATTCATTTAAAAAATTAGCTACTATGAGAACGTCTTTTAAAACTCTACCTCTCAAAAGAACACCAAAATAAATAGGTTAAGACAAATGTAAATATTCGCAGAAATCTGTCAAAATAGAACATTCAGTAAAGATATTGTTTTTCTAAAATATTATGTTGCTTAAATCAAAAAGTGGGAAAATAATTAAAGTTACATAACAACATGGGGCATGTTCCCAAAAAATATAAAAAACTCTCGCGTTCTTTTGAGAGAATCAAGGTTTTTGGTGAAGCACAAAAATCTAGAGAGAGAAAAGCAATCTCCCCAAATCATACTAACTCTCTATTAGAGGCTACTCTTGGCACAAAAACGAAAAAATATATAAGGAGAGGTTGTTATAGAGGTAAAAACTTCTAAGATACGAAAATAAGAAAACAAAAGAGAAGAAAAAATAAAAATAAACAAAAAAACAAAGTGGGTTGCCTCCCAGAAGCGCTTCTCTTTAACGCCTTTTAGCTAGGCATGAAGAACGAATCAAGTATTTTTAATAGAATCATGGGTAGTACTCACAAGGGACTCAAAAGGTAACTTCATTCTCTTTCTAGGGAAATGTTCCATCCCTTTTTAAGGTGAACTGAAATCTTATAAGTCCCACTTTCATATCAATAACAGCACCCACAGTGTGAAGAAAAGGTCTCCCCAAAATGATAGGACATGAAGCATTGCATTCAATATCCAAAACAAGGAAATAAACATGGACATAATTATCATTAGCAATAATAAGAACATCGTCAATCCTTCCAAAAGGTCTTTTAATAGTGGAGTCTATAAGATGCACTCCCAAAATACTCTCATTCAACGGTTTCAAATCTAGCATATCATATAAATTTATAGGCATAATAGAAGAAATTGCACCAATATAAAAGAATTCCAATAAATAACTCACTCTTATTCTAATAGTGGACTCCGAACCATCTTGTAATTTCCTAGGAAAAGAGGCTTCAAGTTTGAGCCTTTCTTCCTTATCCTCAATGAGAGCATTAGTGATATGTTTAGTGAAAGCAATATGTATCTTACTAGCATTTATTTTGTAATAACTTATAACATCAGAGATTGTGCAATTATCATTATCAAGTTTATTATCCTCAAACATAGTGGTAAAATTTCTCCTAAGTTCATGTTATCCTCAATTCCACTTGCAACAATTTTCTCGGTAGAAATTTTTTCAAACTCCGAACTTTTGGAATCCTTCTTCCTAAAGTCATGACCTCTCCAATAACATTTGTTTTCACATCAACATGTTTAGAAGCATTAGGATACTCTTTGATATGAAAGTTTTCACTTCTTCAAAAGGTTGGATAGTATAAATTTTAAAAGTCTCACTTTTAGTAGCTTTTTCAGCAATTTGATCTTGTCTTTCTCTTCTAGCACAAATTTGAGCTAACATTCTTATGTTCTCATTTATTTGAACTTGTATAGAATTTATAGGTTCAGTTTTCTTGGCCCCAAGAGTTGTTATTTTAATTTTTAAAATTTCTACATCATGAACAAGACTATCAACTTTCAACATAAGATTATCTAGTTTTGCAAGCCATTCATCAACAATTTTATTGAAGTCTTTTTGTGAAGTGATAAATTCTGTAAGCATGTTCGCAAGATAAGAGGTGGAACTTTTAGGATTATTGTAAACATTTCCATAATAATTCCCATATGAATTACCATTATTATTAGGATATATCCTATAGATTTTACCACTGAAGTTTTTTTCTAAGCACGGTTGTTGAAATTGTTTCTAGCACTAAAATTCAGGTCAATTTGATCATTGTCGTTAGCAACGAGAGAGTTCAAGGGAATATTATTAGGATACATAAGCACTTGTTTATCTAGCAAAGAAGTAGGCATATCTATCTTATCACTCAAAGAAGAGACCTTCACAACATAATTTACCTTTTTAGCTGTTGGAGCCCTTTCTGTGTGTCACTGGGAATAGTTTGTCATTAGATCATCCAATAAATTCTTTGCTACACTAAAGTGAGGTTCATGAAGGTTCCTCCTGCATCTGAATCCAATAAATCCCTTGAAGAAAATTTAATCCTGCATAAAAAATTTGGACAACCATCCACATAGTTATTCCGTTTGTGGGACAATTTTTAACCATATTTTTCTTTATTTCCCAAGCTTGAGAAAATTTTTCATTATAATTTTATCTAAAGTTCATAATGCTACTCTTTATCTATATATTTTTTGCAGGTGGATAATACATCCAAATAAAAGCATCTTTGCATTTAGTCCAAGAATCAATGCTACTTTTAGGCTAAGACAATAACTATTTCTTAGCTCTTCATCTTAAAGAGAAAGAGAACAATCTTAATTTCACAATATCACCATTTACCTCTTTATATTTTTGCATGTCACACAACTCAACAAAGTTATTTAAATGAGAGGAAACATCTTCTCAAATACCAGAAAATTGATGTTATGTGACAAGATTTAACAATGCAGGTTTAATTTAATAGGAATCTTTTATAGCATCAGGTTGAGCAATTGGTATACATATAAAATTATAATTTTTTGTACTAGTAAAATTACATAGATTAGTAGCAATTGTCTCATCCATAGACAATAGCACTGCTGTTTTCTCCCTAGTGGCAATGGCACATCCTCCCTCTGCATGTTTATGTCTCTCAAGAGCAGGCAATAAGGAGGCATGAACCCACTATCTATTATATAAACCCTCTCTTGGTGGCGAAAACAATTACGTCGCCAAGGTAATCATAAACACTGGAGAGCATTCCAAGACAATATTAAAACTCTCTACAAATATAAATGAAGCATCTCAGATTGACGTGAACAAAATAATAATAATCTCATGTTTCATCGGATCCCAGCCAACATAATATGCACCATTACACAACGGTGATCTCTATCATGTGAGGCATCTCACGAGACTCTAAACATGGAGGCATAGGGGAGAGAATAACCATTTAGCTAGTATTATGTACCATTAGTCCCGAGATAAATTGCTCACGCATTTGTCTGGCGGCGATCATTGCGATGTAGAGGCCTACGGTGACGATTTACCCCTCCGGCAGGTCCCAGAGCAGAACTCTAAAATCACTAGATTGGACTTTCGACGTGACGGCGAATCTTCGTATGTTCGTGGAAAATAACTCCGTCCCTAATGTTTTTAGTGTTAGAGCCAATATATAGGCGAAGAGGCGGCGTGAGGCAGTTGCCAGGGCAGCCAGGACTCACCAGGCGCGGCCAAGGGAGGGGAAGCGCCCGACACTCTCCTGGTGGTCCAGTAGCATTCCCCCGGGTCTCCTTTGGACTCCGACTTCGTTCTGGGTAAAAAATATCTTCCTCAAATTTTTATCGCTTTCTATCGGATATATACCATTTAGGGGTATATCAGATGGTGTCTTAAAGTGACGGATTAACAGGGTGGCCTAAATGGTAATGGATTACGGTCCATTAGGCGGCCCAGTAAGCCGACGCACAGAAGCCGGATTCTAGAAGAAACCGGACCACGGCCCACGTGGTCCGGCTTGGAGTAGAAGGCGGATTCTTGCCTTCCAAATTAGAAATTACCGTAGTCTTCTAGGTTTCCTTTTCTGTAAGGCCTAACCCGGCTATTATATAAAGCCGGACGGGAGAGAAGAACAAGATGGAGAATAAGCTAGAGGCTAACTCGCCGAGAGGTTGATCCTTGTCGAGTAGCTAAACCTAACTCACATTGTACTTCGTATACTTCAGGCTTCAGCTCTGATTTAGTGAGATTGCAGGAGTAGAAACGCCGCCTAGTTACGACGTACCGAACTTGGGTAAAACCTTGGTATCCTTGATCGTCATACTATCACGTCCCCCACATCTCTATCAGTAGTCTCATGGCACCCCCGTCTATGAATTCTACTACGATGTCTCGACACTTTCCGAGAATGTTTCTTTTTGGAATTTTTCTGAAATAGAAAAACAACAACCGGCCTAGGCCATCTTGTTGATAAGTTAGTCGATGAAAACATCCGGAAAATGAAAAAAATAACATGTTCAAACATGATAATAACATAAGGTATTGGATAGAAAATAAGAATAGAGCATCAAAAAAATAGATTCGTTTTGCAATGCATCATCGCCCGATTGAGTGAGTACTCGGCCACATGGTGTGCGGAAGCGATGGATCTATGCGGGCCACCGAAAAGTTTTTACGGGCCGACATGACCGTACGAGGACTGTTCTGTCCCAAAAATGTCTTTAGCCTGTATAGTCGTGGGATTTTTCAGTTTTCCTTTTATACGTGTACTACTAAAAATGCTCTTAAAGGCGCTGTCGACGAAAGCAGGTCAGCACCACCGCACGAGGAACCGACTTTATTTCTTCGTCCCGGATTGATCTGTCTCCCTAAATTTATTTCGCAACTTCACCTAGTTGGCTAGTTATGAAAGCTCTAGTCTAGGCTCCACGCCCTGCCACGACGGCAACTGATGTGCAAGCAATGGCCATGGGCGATGGAGCCCCAATAGGTTGAGCGCATCCTTCGGACGACCGTGAAAACTAGCATCCCAGGCAGCAATGCCTAGGCCCAACCGCATATGGCAACCGCAAGTGTCATGAGGCGGCGACCTTAACTCGAGCTGGCGGTTGCTTGTCGGGCTTGACATCAACTTGTAGAAGGCAACTATAGGTAAGGTTCCCACTATATTTCCGAATTTTCTTAGTCTATTCTATTATATACTAAAAGCAATATAAGGGTCTATAATAGAAGCGCCACGTTGATCCACATCATCATAAATATTTTGATCGTTAGATATAATATTTGTGGCTGGGATTTAAGGAAAGTTCAATATTAAAAAACGTACACATGTCCAACACGTTCATCATACAAATTGCCAATTAGAATAACACGTGCCATGTAAAAAACAAACATAGACGTGAAGGTTGAGGACTCTAACACCAACCCTACAAACGGGAAAAAAGGTTACGCTCCTTATTTAAATTTTCAATTAGCATAACACGTGAAAATTAAGAAGTATGGCTCCAACCCACACGTATCGCACCAGCTGCTTAAAGGATGCACGAAAAAAAAATGGCTCTTAATTCAAATTGCTAATTAGCCTAACACTTCTAAACTAAGGAGTCTAACTCCAACCCATGCATGCATATGCATCCCCCGAACTAGCCCAAAGGCTAAAGGATAAAATAATTTTTCCAGACCTAAAGGAAAATAACCTGGAAATATATATTTTTTACCATTCAAAATACAGATTCGATTTCCCTTATCACTTTGCTAAACATTGCGCATACACATATTTCAAATAACAACGACTTAGCTCGCATCTTTAACTGGAGCAAGATACATACTCTAGCCAAACATCTATTAATTTCTTTGGAAAACAATTATAGCTTTAATTTTCCCGGAAAAAAAAAGAGTCGGTGTGTTCACCGAAGAGAGATCACATTGAAACAGAATATGATTCTGCACTCCCTTATTTTTGGAACGTGGAAAAAAAAAAGCTCATCCCGCCCGGCTTCCTCTAGCATGTAACCACGTGAGTCTCTTCCTTCTTCTTTTTTAAATTAAAGAATGATCTCCAGAGAACCAAAGTTGTGGGCATTTGAAAAAAAAAAGTAGCATATTGCTGCCTAGAACTTTATATAGTCATGTACTTAGAGTGTATGTGAAGAATAAAAATTCAATCTTAAGATAACTAATATTTTTGTAAAACGTCGAGTATGATCTAGACATACTCATGGGCACACAAGCACGATACGACCATATATACACACACACGTACTTACACTAAATCGTTCATTGATGAATTTCGTTGAGGTGCATCGAGATTCACAAAATTATAACTATTAGCTCGGTATCGAACCCGATATTAAAAAATGCAATTCGATCTCTTTAATTATACACATATATATGGTGCAAAGCCCGATGCTCGATTAAAAAAACAGGACAAGCCACGAGGATTATTGGGACTATGCGGTAGTGCTAAGTGTCGATCTATAGAAAAATACAAACAAATAAATAGGATAATTTTGTGATGGGCTATAATGCTGAAATTTTATACTATCCAAGTAATTATCTTATTTTATTATGTTACATGAAACTATGTGCCATCAAAGTCCATTTAGTAAATGTTACACAATAAAAAAATTGTCAACGAGAGAATATAATGAAGAATATGGGATGACAAGAAGAGAGTAAAAAATATTGCAACGATGCTACATAGGTTTAAATTAAACGTCCTTCTAGAATATGTCACATTTTTTTCGAAATCTAAGAAAAACCCTAAGAATAATTAAAAGGTTCCCATTGGTGAATCCATGATAATATTTATGATGGATATAAAATGCTCTTAATAATATATTTCCTCTAGAGTATTTATGAAGCTACGACTTTAGATCATGAACATATTCAATAAGATAAAGAGAAAGCCCTCGCATTTGCGAGGGACACCTTGCTAGTTTTACATTAATTTCGATAAGTTTCAACTCAATTTAGTACCATTAAATTCTCAACTTGAAATAAACAGCATGTGTTCATCGTTGTCTAATACTTTGAATCGCCATGCGTTGAAGTATTGATTAAATATTAATTGAACCACCATGTGACATACATACACATAAACAGCCTAGAAAAAGGAACGAAAACCTCCCTACCGATGACGAGCTGCGGTCCACCACAACTCCAATGCTCCAAGGTCTGACGGAGGCGGGAGGACCGGCGGCTGGCCGGCAGGAGGGATGGACCTTTTTGGATGGCGTCCTTGATTTGTATTTTTTTTCGTAAGATCATCGTGCAGCAAGGCGCAGGGAATCCTTAGGTTTTGCAGGTAAGAGGCTGCTTTTTTTTTTTTGGTTTTTTTAGGGGAGGAAGAGGCTGCTCTAATTTGACAACGGTCTGAATGGGCTGGGCTTCTAACTCGTGGTGGCCCGGAAATCCCAGCTGACTCATGTACTATTCTTCAAAAAATTATACTAAAAATATACTATTGTTCTAAAAAAAAGTACCGTTAGCGCATCGATCTGTACGTACGAGCCGAGCACACAACGGATTCGTCAAAACGCGGAAGAAACTTGAACTACACTCCGAATCGGAATATCATTTGAACTCCCAGTCTATTTATACGCCGCGTCGGCAAGCAAACGAGATTATCCTGAAGAGCGCACGTACTCGTCGACGGATCGACCGACCGACAACGTAGGCAGGAGACGAGACTGACGCGCACGCGCGGATCGATGGCGATTTCACCGGCGACGTCCCTGAATCGATCTTGCTCTGAGTCGCCGTCGGACACGAGCGGCAGCGACGACGAGACCCATCTGGCGGGAGATGGAAAGAAAGTAGAGCCGGGGGTGGCGTCCGTGTCCCTGAAACTGAAAAAATTGCTGCGGAAAACGCCGCCTGAGTACCTGACGCTGTCGCTCACGCCTAGCTCCGCCCAGGCCGCCGAAATATACCGGCGGCCAAAAAGGCCGGGGGAGGTGTCGCTTGCCGACGTGTACGCGGCACGTGACTACCTGTCGCTCTCGCTCACGCCCTCGGGCGAACGACCCAACTGCCACCGAAGCCGAGATGTCTGCCGTGGTGGTGGCTCTTCGGTCGCGTCGAGCGGTGCAGCGGAAGGAGCACTGGTAATCATGGAGGCCGTGGTGTTACAGCCACCACCGCCGGTGCAAATCCCGGCGACACGTCTGCCACATTAGAAGCGGAAATTTGCAGCGTCTGATTCTTACCAAGAAACAGTGGGAACGGGGCGGACAGCGCCCGAGGACAGCAGCTCTCGGTGTCTCGCGCTAGCGATTGTGAACCATCACACCGGCCTCCCTCGATATTCAATGCCACCCAGCACCAGCGGCAACGGCGAGACGGGCTCTCTGGCAGTAATGTCCTCCCAGTCCCACTCCCACCCCATCGACGCCGTCCCGCTGCAGGCGGTTCGCGTCCATGGCGGAGTGTCATACTAGTTCAGGCTGGGCAGCGATGCGAGTGTCACGATGAAGGACGCCGCGGCGCCACCAGAGCCGGCCTGGATACGCCAGACGATGGGTCTAGCAGCCGAGCACCAGCTCTTCTTCGTCGCTGCCAAGCGCGTTCAGTGCTCGGACATCAACAGGCAGCAGAGCCGCTTCATGCTACCACGCGGCGACATCAACGACCTCCTCGTCCCGCTCCTCACCAACGACGAACGGCGAGCAGCCAATCTGCACGAGGCATGGGAGAGGCCGAAACACGAGCACGGCGGCGAGGAGAAGCCAGGGGTTCAGGGAAAGGTGCACGGCGGGCTTGTCGTGTCGGTGGTGATCAACCGCGCCGGTGGCCGGATGGATGCTGAGCTAACACGGTGGGATTCAAGCGGCAGCACAGTGCTAAAATTCCGAAACGCAAAGGGCTTCGTCGATGAGAGTGGCCTGACAATGGACAACCACATCCAGATATGGGCGTTCCGGGGGTCTGATGGTCTGCATTTGGTGATCTCCAAGGTCGACCGCGAGCCGGCTGCTGCGGCGGCCCAAGGAGGGCAACAGGTCGCCTAGTGGTAGTGCATGATGTGTATGCTCTGTTCTTTTTTACACTTATTAGCAGATATCATAAAGGATTTGTATATGATTATAAAAATCTCGAAGATGTGTAGTTCTATGCATGAGCTGCATTACACCTGGACTCTGCATAATGAAAATCAAAACTGAAAATCAAAAGACGACAAATCTAAATAAATCCATCGGATGTAGACCGTCGGCGCTACGCAACCGCTATCCATAGATCAAGCGGCCATCCACGTGGGATAAAAATATCCCTCGCCACCTGCTTCAACCGTGCACACAAAAGGCCCCAAAACTCCCCCCACTGTAATGTGGATCACGAACGAAGAATACATGTGCATATGAATAGAACCTGCATACGAGAAAAAAAATTATCATTGAAAATCTTGTCATTTCTACATAGCCAGAACGATCAAATAAACCAATTTAGAGATGGAAACAATCTCCAAGACAATAAAAGATTACAGTTTTATGAAGCGTTTCTATGACAAAACCTTATGCCGTCATCTCTTACATCGACAAGATGTGTGACGTTCCGTTCTTTTTTACAATGTGTATGTTCAGTTCTATTCCATCTCTCATGCAGCTGAAATGGCTTGTCCTCGGGGATTTTAACCTTATCAAGTGAGCTGAGAAGAAGAGTAACAGGAATTTGAACCTAAGAATAATTGGAAAATTCAGGTCTCTGATTGACGAGCTTGAGCTGATGGACTTCCCACTGTTGGAAGAAAGTACACTTGGTGTAATGATTGAGAGCACGCTACCCATACGAGAATTGACAAGGTGCTCGTCACTAAGGACTCGGGCCTAGCTTTCCCCCTGTTTCAGCTTCAAACATCTTGTGCCGGCCTCCACAAGCATCTCTGATCACTGCCCGATCGTGCCGAGGAAGATGCAGACATGTCATTACTCTGGTTTCGGGTTCGAGAACCTTTTGCTCCCCACGGAGGGCTTCTGTGATATGGTCGTCTAGGCTTAGAAAAACCGGTACGCTCTTCTGACTACACCCGTGTGATGCACACAAAGTTGTCCCGGGCGGCAAAGGCTCTCAAGAGCTGGAACAAAGGTCTGGTGCGTGAGATGGTCTTCCTTTCCGGCGGCGCCAACAAAGTAATTTTCTGTCTGGACCTTCTACAAGAAGAGAGAAACCTGACGGAGGAAGAGAAAATTGAGGGGGCTTTTGAAATAGAAACTGCTTGATTTTGCAGCCATTGACAAGAGAAGATGGAGGCAACATTCCCGCATGATCTGGATAAAGGAAGGAAATGCAAATTCAAAGCTTTTCCATCTGCGCACTAATGGCCTTAGAAGGAAGAACTACATCCCAAAGCTCGAGGGACCAAATGGTATCAGGGCAAAAGCAACATCCTTCTCCAACACTTCAAGAGCACTCTGGGCACTTGTGAGAGGGCGACTGCGCATCTGAATAGCAGCTTCCTCGGCTTGCCTTCTGCCGACCGGCGTGAGCTTCACGAGCCTTTCTCTGAACTTGAGTTGCATGATACCATCTTTGGGATGCCAAGTGAAAAAGCACCAGGGCCCCATGGATTCACGGGGATTTTCTTCAGGGTTGCTGGGGGGTTGTAAAGGGGGGACCTTCTGGCTTCTTTGAACCTGCATGGGCAACATTTGGGGCCTTCTCAATTCGCCTAATATGGTTCTACTCCCTAATAAGGAGGGAGCTGTGAGTTCCTCTCAGTACAGTCCCATCAGCTTGCTTTGTAGCATGACGAAGATCATCTGCAAAATGCTGGCAAATAGATTGGTGCCAAGGCTCGAGGAATAGGTATCTCATAGTCAAAGTGCTTTCATCCGACGCGGAACGATACATGAAAATTTTCTGTAGGTTAAGAACATCATCCAATCTGCTCACAAGAACAAGAAACCTCTCGTGTTCCTAAAGCTGGATCTCGCTAAGGCCTTCGATAACGTCAGTTGGTCTTTCCTCCTTAAAGTGATAAAGCATATGGGTTTTGGGCAACGTTGAAGGGATCTGGTGGAAATCATCTTGGCCACTTCAGCTTTAAGAATGGAAAGCTTGTGCCTCATTTCTCTCACAAACGTGGGCTGTGGTAGGGCGAGCCGCTATCCCCAATGCTTTTCATCTTTGTGCTTGAGCCTCTGCAGAGGCTTCTCCAACTTGCCACTGATAATAATGTCCTCTCCCCGCTAAACATCTAGGACGCCCGGTTTCATGCAAGCTTCCATGCTGACGATACAACTATATTCATCAATCCTATAGGAAAGGATGATGTGCTTGCTGTCAATAGAATCCTAGAAATATTTGGAGGAGCTTCTGGGCCGAGGACAAATACCCATAAGTGTGTGTCCTACCCTGTCAGTTTCCAAGGAATTAACATGCACTAGGTGTTAGATGGCTTCGGTCGTGTGAGCAGTCTATTCCCTTGTAGATACTTATGGGGATGCCCTTGAGTTTTCGAATGCCAAAGAGAGCAAATTTGCAACCAGTCCTTGATAAAATTATAGGCATCCTGAAATCTTGGAAAGGGGAGCTAATCGACATGCATGTATGCCTTCAGCTAGTGAATTCGACCATCACTGCCAATGCCACTTACCACCTCACAGCTTGTCCGGCGGATAAATGGTTCATTAAAAAAATTGACAAGCTGTGGAGAGGTTCATGTGGAGTCCGAGGATGAGGCAAAAGGCAGCAGTTGCTTGGTGAACTGGTAGCGAGTCTACCCACCGCATGGGGGCCTAGGTATCAAAGGCATTCAGGCCTTCAGACCCTTTTTCGGTTGAGGTGGCTCTGGTATGTGTGGTAGGAAGAAGACATGCCCTAGAAAGGAATGGAGGTTCGCTCTGATGTTGTCGACATTTCTCTCTTCGCTGCATGTACCTCCATCACCCTTGGCGATGGAAGCACCACCAGTTTCTGGTTTGATAGTTGGTTGTTTGGCACTTCCCCGAAGTGTTTGGCACCTAGGCTGCTTAAGCTCGTTACCCGGAAACAGCTAATGATCAAACAAGCCCTACACCAAGCATGATATGGATGGGAGGACTTCACATGATGGGAACTGTAACATCCTAGTGTTTGTGGGGGGGGGGGGGGGGGGGGGGTGGGGTTATAAGGATAAAAATATAATTTGTGCATTTTTAAAGCATGCCTCTAAAAATACGGGAAATTTGGCGCGAAAGTTTAAATGAAGCAAAGTGATCAATGTTTTCCTTGACATGATGAAATAGGTTTAGATCATCTATTCGAGAGTACATTTGGAGTGATCTTTATAAGAAATATCCTAGAAACCTAATCATTTGATAAGACAAACCAGAATTTGTGATGACCATCACTAACTCTTGACAAACCTAACCTCAAGTCTATAAGTGACTTGGGAGAATTCAACTAGGTTCACATAAAACAAAGAGGGGTGAGAATCCAAACTAGATACTTGATGATCTTGCTTCCAAAATATAGTAATGCATGATGGAATAATCTCATCAACAAACATTTTATGTTCTCTAAAACATGAACGACTTAAGTTATCAATGAATTCACATAACATCTTTATAAATGATCTCTTAACTATTATGTAAATCTTTACAAGTAAATAATCAAGGTTCAATAGAACACAGTTGAGAAAACATGCATTAACTCAAACCACACAAGTAGAAAATGACTTAATTCTTATTAATAACATATTTATGCAAAATATACATATCTCATCCACATATGAGCATATGAGAACCTAAAACCCGAAGTGGTATATATTTGACCAACATAATATCTTAAGTCATCATTTCATAAGCACTCCACACTTCAATTCAAATCTAACATTCAACAACTAAATTATCTCTCGATAAACCAATGAAGAACAACAAGTTATAACCTCTATTGGAGGAATTGAATTGATAGCTAAGTAAAATCAATCATATATGAAATAAGTACATATCTTAGTGGAAATAAAATAAGAAGTGTATGGAAGGAGAATAAAAGCATGAATTAATTCTTCATCTAGATCTTGTTATTTTGCCTAGACCATTCTATCTTATTTCCCAATCTTCTCAAAGTCATTCTGCAAGAGAAGCAGCCCACAAGAAAGGAGGAACTCCGACAAGAAGATCTGCAAAAGAATTATTTAGAGTGTTCTAGAAGTGTTATTCCAATCTATCACAAGAGTATTTAGAAACTCTTATATCTTAATCTGATCTTATAAATTACTCCAGAAATAGTGTGATATTCCAACGTCAGTGTTATATAGAAGTAGTTTAATAACAAGTTTATAGACCTTGTTAACAGAACACTTTTGTATACTCAAACAATTGAGTGTCATGCACAAACAAACAAAAGGTTATATAACCTAGTACATCACAACCATTTGTATATGAAAGGTTAAATAACCTAGTACATCACTTTCGTATAATCAAACAATTAAGCATGTTGCTCATATTACAGCTTTTGCTGATGAGTTTGAACTCGATAAATTTCCTATTCCTATTACATATAGTAGTGATCATGATTGGGAAAAGCACACTACTTTTGATATTGAAAATGATGATATAGAAAGATCTAAACTTGTGGATGATGTGTTTGAAAATCCCTTTGCTATTAATGATTATATGCTTGATACATCTCCTCCTAGTAAAAATGATAATATGTTTACAAATGAACGCATTTTGGAAGCCAACTATTTTATTGCTTTTGATGATACTATGCCTCCAATAGATCATGATTGCAATGATGAATATGATATTTTTAGTCCACCTACTATTGAGGAGAAAATTAATTATGATTTCAATATGCCTCCAGTCTTTGATAATTATTATTAAGAAAGTTATAACATAGGCTGCAATTACAATCATCCTCATGAAACTTGCCATAATTATGGTGGGATTACCCAAAACCATCTCTTTAATATGCATCTTGTCTAGCATGTTCGAGTTCTTTATGATGATCCTACTCCCACTGCTATTAATGAGAATAACTATGCTTATGTGGAGAGTAATAATTCTTTTATGCATGTGGCTCATGATAAGAATGTTTCTTGTGATAGTTCTATTGTTAATTTTATTCATGATGCTACCTAAAGTTATTATGAGAGAGGGAAACATAATTTTATCTATCTCAGCAATATCAAGTTTCCACTCTTTATGTTGAAAAATTTGAAGTTGCTCTTGTTTTGCTTTCCTATGCTTGTTTTCATGACTTGTTTTTCTACAAGATTATTTTTCATAGGAAGTGGGTTAGACTTAAATCTTTTTTATGTTTTCTTCTTGATGCTCTCTTATTGTGCTTAAACTCTTATTCTTATGTGAGAATCTTCTCAAATTATCATGCCTAGCTGAAAAGGCTTTAAAGAAAAACACTTCTTGGGAGATAACCCATGTTTTTATTTTTGCATTGTTTTTCTATGTTTTCTTTTATGCATTGGGTTGTTTAATTCTGTAGAAACTCCTTTGTATCTTTGTTTTCATGTTTTAGTAGTTCCAAGTAAAGTTTCGGACGAAAGTTACAGTTGGTTTTCGGATTTCTGCGCAGAAAAAGATTTTTGCTGTCCACCGTAAAAATCGTATAAAATCCTGAAAGATCAGAATGATCCAAAATGTTTTGTGCTTGTTCCTCATCTAGTTCCTCAACTTTTCTTAGTTTACCACTTTTTTATTTGAGCAACAGAAGATTTTCTAAAAAAAACATCTTTACCTGATGTTCTGTTTTGACAGATTTCTACCAATAATTGCATTTGCCTCTTAATTTCTTTCTTTTGGTGTTCTTTTGAGAAAAAGAGTTTTAAAAGAACTTGTGACAGTATCTAATGTGTTTATGAGTGTTAGTCTTGTGTTTAATCTGAACCATGTGAATTTATTACTTCGATTGCACTAATGTTGCTAATGAAGATTGTGAGAAGTTTGGTGTGAAGGAAGTTTTGAAGGGTAAAGAGAAGAGCATGATATGATGTGATCAAGAAGGGTGAAAAGACTAAGCTTGTGGATGCCCCGGTGGTACATCCCAGAAAATTCCAAGAAGACTCAAGCATCTAAGCTTGGGGATGCCCAAGGCATCCCCTTCTTCATCGACAAATTATCAGGTCACTTCTAGTGAAACTATATATTTATTCGGTCACATCTTATGTGCTTTACTTGGAGCGTCTTTTATTTTTTTATTTCAGTTTATTTAGTTTTGTTTGTTGTAGTTTATGGTTGGATCTTATCATACTTGTGTGGGAGAGAGACACGCTCTGTTTTCATTGCTTAGAACACTCTAGTTTTCATTCTTATTGTTCTATGAGTGTTCCCTTTTTGCTAGTACTGCATTTAGCCTTTGTTTTCATGCATCTCTTATTTAGACCTGTTAGTTTTAGTAGTGTTATGTGAGTACTCTCATGTTTGCTTTCTGTAGCATTTGGAGAGTTTTTGTTAAAGCATGTTTTGTATGGTGCTTGGTTGAGAATAAAAATGGTTATGTGGCAGTTGGTATAGTGGAAAAATTCGCATGGTCTTTTGGATCACTAAACTGCTTCACTTGAATCACTGTTATTGTTTTGAGATATTAATTTGCTTAGTGGATAAACGGGAAGGACTAGTAAGTATAAAGTTTTAATGGTTGGTCTAAGAAACTTGAAACTGTGCCACACTTTAATTACCAGCAGATAGAAACATTGGTATATGATTGCTACGAGTGATACATTTCTGATCGGCCTTTTGTTACGCGCTACGGTCGGGGTAGCCAACAGTGACTTTTTACTGCCACGGACCCTCTTGGCGTGATTTGCATTGTGCCTTGTAATATTATTTTCTTGCTGCAACCTTTTAACTCGTGAGTCTATGTTGCGGTTCCCTGCACTTCCACCATCCATATTTGCTAGCCTCTTCGGTACTTTGCATTGCCCTTTCTCACATTGAGAGTTGGTGCAAACTTCGCCAGTACATCCAAATCCCGTGGGAGGATTTTGTTCTCCTACACATAAGCCCATATAATATTCCTCAAAACAGACACCATACCTACCTATCATGACATTTCCATAGCCATTCCGATATATATTGCTACACATCATCCACCTCCATTATGTTACTTGATGATGAGCTTTATGGTTATTTATGCATACTGCTACACTGGCAGGAACATGCAGTTGGACACTTCAGAGATATTCCATTATGAAGTATGAGTACTAAAAGTGTGATGATTCATTGTGATATAGGATGTTGCCCCTACCGGTGAGGATATATAAAATAAAAAAATAAAATAAATGAAAAAGCCCAAAAAGAAAAAGAAAATAAGAAAGGGCCAAAGAGAGAATAAAGAGAGAGGGGGCGCATCACTATCCTTTATACCACACTTTCGGTTCATGTTTAGAACCAATACTTCAGTTTGGAGAGAGTTTTCATATTATCATTCATTCATAACTATGTGGGGAACTTTACATTATAGAACTTGGCTTGTATATTCCAATGACGAGCCTCCTCAAATGAGATCTACTTCGTGAGCAAGAAAGTTGGATGCACCCTGACGAAGATATGGATCCTGGACCCTGCGGGTAAGGACACCCCATCTCAGGCCCAAGGTTAAGGCCCAAGAAGAGGAGCCCTTGGAGTATTCCAGAAGGCCCACGTGAAGCCCACCCGCACTGTCTTGCAGGCTAAGTTAGGAAATATGTAACCGACCTAAGGTTAGAGTTCGAGTCCTCTCCGGATAGGTTTTGAGACCTGGCCACCTATATAAGGCCAGGAGAGCCACCGGAAGAGGACCAAGCAATACCGCACCACCAAAGCCTTGAACTCGAGATCTTACTCTCGATTCGAGCAACCACCATTGTAACCGATCTTCTCATTAATACAGATCGATAGAGGCAGGAGTAAGGGTTTTGCCTCTACGAGGGCCCCGAACCTGGGTAAATCTCGCCCCCTGTCTAGCCGACGATTCCACCAGCACTCATGGGTTCTCCTATTCGAAGCCCGATAGGTTCACCTGAGGGATTTGTAGAGTCAGAGAATCGACAATTGGCGCCGTCTGTGGGAACGGCGGGCACTGGATCACCGACATCTTCGGCTTCATCGACAACCAACTCCCGTTGGAAACCATCGACTACGGCTCCGAACAATCCCATACGGACCGGATCTCTCGTGGTCACGCCCGGTATTCGAGGATCTGGAGAGGAGCGTCACGTTGACATTCGGGAGCCTGAAGTTCGTGACCAACAGGGACGGAATCCTCCACTTCTCGGAAGAATCTGAATCTGAATCTGAAGCCGTCGACTCGCGCCGTCATCTGGAGAAAAGCGGCGAGTCCGTCCGCTTCAACGCCAACGACTACCATACCCTCTCGACAGAGGAACCTTCAAGAGTTCAAAGGGCTTTCCGATCAACGCCTAGGACACACGAGCCTCGACTGGCTCAAGTCTGCATGGCAGGATCGGAACAAACCCCGGAAATGGAGCATAGCGCGGCAGAGCGCAACATAATCGGCGTCTCGCGGGAATCTTGGGATCGAGCCAAGGAGGCTATGCGAACGAGCAAACCACCCGCAGCCGGAGCATCACACGAAGACATGGTTGCCTACCACTATCACCTAGTGAGAGCAGCCGCAACCATCAAGGACGCTCGGATAGATTTGGCCCGCCGAAGAAGAGCGGCGGATGAGTCAAGTCAAAGACGAGCTGGGCTGTCCCTAACACCCTCGGTCGGAACCCGAACCGCGAGGAAGGGGCACGCATCTACATCCAGGAACATCGAATCCCTGGCCGGAACCAGCAGGTCGATCACTCCTTCTATCATGCGGGTCGATTACGACGGCAACGTCTACCCGCAAACTCCTGCTGCCGCGGTTCTAGCCGCAGCAACTGACATGCAGATGAATCAACCGACGGAAAGTGACCCTCGGGCGGAGCAGTATAAACTGGTGCGCAAGGGACTAGGACTGGCAGCCGCAAGGCTCGCCTCCTACGACCGCAAGAAAGCTGCAGAACAGCTGGAGAAGGAGCAACAGGAAAAAGAGAAGGAGAAAGAAAGAGAAACGCCCCGCAGGCATAGGAACTCTTCACCAAGGAAAGACAAGTCGCCGCGTCGTGGTCGAGGAAAAGAAGCCCGACGCCGCGACGACAGTCGAAGCAGCAGCGAAGGCAGCCCGAGAGACAAAAGCTCACGACATCACAGCAGCCGCTCGCGAAAACGAAGCAAGGAGCCAAGGAAGGACGCCGACCGCGACCGGCCAGGACATGATGCACGATCTGACATCGCACAAAACAAGGTGGATAAGGCAAGGGCTTCGCGATATCGCGAGCGCTCTTCGTCCGGCTCCTCGGATGACGAAACCTGCGGTGCGCTCTGCTTTGCCCGCAGCATCGCGCGAGGCGCCTCTACCCAGAAGATTCAAGCTCAGCACGGAAGTGACAAAGTACGACGGCTCACTCGAGCCCTCTCAATGGCTAAGCGATTACCTCACGGCAGTAGAATGCCAACGTGGGAACAAGAACACAGCTATGCAATATCTCAATTTGCATCTCGTCGGCGCGGCCCGCAGCTGGCTGGAAAGAAGACCGAGATCTTGTTTCGCATCGTGGGACGACTTGCACCGCGACTTTTGCAAAAAATTCCAGTCGGCCGACAAGAGGCCGGCCACCATTGAAGAACTGCGAGCATGCAAGCAGAAAAGCGGCGAGTCTACCCGCGAATATATCCAGCGATGGACCACGCTCACGAACACCGTGGGAACCATTTCGGAAAAGGTAGCGATTGAAGCCTTCACAAAAGGCGCCCAAAGAACGGCTTTCAGAGAAGAACTAGGCAGAGCTGCACCCAAAACTATTGGGGAGCTAATGCTCATAGCCGACAAGTGGGCTAACGGAGAAGACGCGGTGCGCAATGAGAGAGCGTCATCACCTGCGCACGAAGAAGACCGCCATGGCCGGAGGAAGAGGAGGAAATATTACGATCACGAGGATCGAGAAGAGATGGTAGCAGCGGAATTCACGCAAAGTCGCGACTCTGGTCGCCGTGGAAATCGCGAGTGGAAACCAAAGGCTGAAGAAAAATCTTCCGAAGAGGACCTCGATGCATACTGCTCATTACATCTCTTTACAGATAAGCGCACGGGCAAAACTAAGGCAACACACCTTCTTAAGGATTGCCGAAAGTTTATTGACATCTCAGAGGCTCTCGCAAGAAAAAGATCCGCAGCCAATCAAAATTACCCACCGCTTCCGGGAGCAGGACATCAAGGATTCCAGCCGCCACAACCCCTGCCTCCACCAGCAAATCCAAACATGGCGTTAGCTGCACTGCCTGCACCACCTGCGCAAAACGCCGGAGCCAACGCATACCCGACACTACACCACGGTAGAAACTTGGCGACAGAAGCATCTGTTGGCATATGGTACCTTTGCCGACAGTTTTTCAGATGGCAAGACATATGCCGACAGAAGATAAAGAGTCGGGCCAAAAGCAGTAGTTGAAAGTTTTGCTGACACAAGTTATCTATGCCGACACTTGTCCTGTAGGTGCACCAGACCTTTGCCGACACTTTTTCTGTCTGGAAACAACCTACCTACGCCGACACTTTTTCTGTCTGGAAACAACCTACGTACGCCGACACATTTCTTGTTGGCGCACCCTACCTATGCCGACACTTTTCCTGTCTAGAGACATCAGTGCTATGCCGATACTTTTCAGGTAGGTATACCTTTGCCGACAATAACTGGGTTGCTACAACTATTTACAAGCGGATACACTTTTCTATATATATAATGCTACGATATAAATATTGATTGTTCACAAAATCTATATATCGTTAATAGACTGATTTAATAGGCCAGCACAGATTGCATAAGATCCATTATACAGATCCATATATATCAATAGTATATATTGATCACAAGTACAATAACATCCACTAGACATAGCTACTGATTTGGCCTACTTACACACACACACACACACAACTAATGTTTTTGGCCAGTAGATAAGAAAAATACAAAAAAAAAAAATCTGCTCATCACATCCACAAGAACCAGGTTGCTGCTCCACGCAATTCAAAATCCCAATGGTACAGAACCCGTCAAAGACATCACGTCCATGTGCATGAGGTGACTAAGTACCTAAAAATTTATCCCATGAATTTTGTCATTCTCTGATGCTTTCAAGAATGGACAACATAACAAAAAAAAAACTATATATGACAACACATGGCCTCCTCATTAGATATCATAACAAATGTATAAACAAGTTACCAAAGTTAACAATATCGCAAATACAACCAGCTTAGCTGCCAATTGGTTCACTTCGGAATTAATGAATCGGCCAGAAAAAACTCCTTCTCCCACTCGAACAGCTGACCCCAAAATTTCAATAGATCTACTAGTCTAATGAAAAACGAAAATACATTATTTAGCAAACCTCTCACAAGTTTTCAACAAACTTCTTCATGGACAGATTTAATTCTTCAAGTAACTAAGGCCTATAGTGTGGATACTGCCATGGAGAAATATCGTATGGGGGCTGGGGCCCTAGGCCATTATATTTAAAGTCAATGCATGAAAATATGCTTTCCATACACAAGAAAAAAGAAGGCTGCAGTTTCTAACTTGGTATGTACAATCAGACATTACAAGCTGTGTCACTGCCTCACAGGTCACTATCTATTAGTGGCATGATACCTATATGACCGGTTGTTTGTTGCAAAAATAAAGTTGCTAACAAATCTGGATCGAACCTGACCATAGTGACAATAACGTGCAACTTTGGTTAATTTGTAGTTGGGTCACCCTTCTTTTTCTTCTTTACTATTGTGAAAATGGAACAAGATTTACTTCTAATGACAAGAACAGGTATTGTGTGAACTTAAAAATAATTGGTAGGTACCGATGGAAGGGTAATCATGTTAACAGTAACCCATAGAAAGTAGTCAAACGAAATTAAGCTAACAAATGGATCTAAGTACAAGAAGAGAGATGGCCTAAATACCTGAACAAAGAGCACTATTTCCCCGCAACATCATATATAGGGCATCTTCATAAACTGAAACCAATTTCTGTCGAACCTTCAAGACTTAGCTTTCTGAGAATGGTTAAGTACATTAAAGAAATAATAAAGCGAATATACTATTTGGGTGAAACACTCCTTTGAGACAAACCAAAAAAATTGTGGTTGTTGGGATAATATTCTCTGAATTTCAGGGTCAGCTTCAACGTACCTAGTAAGTGTAACATAGTCAATTTTAGCAAACTTCTGTGACTTCACGAGTGCAAACGATGCAATCTATCAAGCCCCCAAAACAATGCAATTAGTGACTAGAACATCAAAATCAAGGCTAGTTAGAAACT
This sequence comes from Alopecurus myosuroides, assembly GCA_028641055.1. NCBI lineage: Eukaryota > Viridiplantae > Streptophyta > Magnoliopsida > Poales > Poaceae > Alopecurus > Alopecurus myosuroides. The sequence continues at coordinate 34,487,180 of CM054061.1, forward strand.
TTATTGTCAGTTGTCACTATGGTCAGGTTCGATCCAGATTTTTATATGCTCAAGACTAGTTAGCTATGCAAATAAAAATTCAAGACTAGTTAGCTGTACCTTTCTTGAGCAGCAGGAAGGCACATAAAAACTTACATTCACGAGTAGCCTTTTACTGCTAAACTGATGATCAAAACACTGGTAGAAAAAAGGCCTTCGGTATGCCAGCATCAGTCCCCAAGCGTCGCGCACCGTGACTAATGAGACTTTAGTCCCGGGTCGGGAGGAGACCCGCGACAGAAGGTCAGACGTCGCGGGTTGGGAAGCGCGTTGCGACGCGTGGAGGGAATTAATTCCGGTTGACCAGGACGCCCGGGACTATTGGTCCTTTATTCCCCGTTCCCGTGGCCAACCGGGACCAATGGCCCTTTATTCCCCGTGCCCGTGGCCAACCGGGACTAAACATCAAGCTTCTCGCCTCCCCCGCGGCGGTTTTTATTTCGCGAGCGAGGCAGAAGGGCGCCATTCCAACTGCTCGCTCTCTGTTCTTCCTCTCGCTCTCTGTTCTTCCTCTCTCGCTCTCTGTTCTTTTCGATCCAAGCACACGCACGCAAATGGCTGAAGTTTGGACGCAATACGAAGGTCCCACACCATGCGGCAAGGATTTGGACGTGCTCTTCACCAACAGTTCCGCGAGGCTGCATGAAGCTCTGGGTCATTTGGCCGATCTCTATTTTGCAGCTCCCGAAGAACACCGGTTCTTTGGGCTCGATCTGGAGTACACGGCGAATCAGAAGGATGTTGCCGTCATCCAGATTGCGTTCAAGCAGTCGGTGTTGGTCTTCCAATGGTCAAGGTAGAAGCTATAGCTACACGTACAATCTTGCATGCATCTTCGAGTTTTTTTGTTGCATGTGAAGAATACGTGTTGCAACATATCTAACACATATCCTATTTTTGTTGTTACAGTAGTTCAAAGCATTGCCCGGACCTTGTTGATTTTCTTGTCAACTCGGGGTTTGACTTTTGCAGCGTTGACATCACGCAAGACCGTGTGAAGTTGATGCGCACCGGTATTATGATACCTGAAGATCACTACGTTGATCTTCAGAATCTTATCCAGTTGACCGGGCCAAAGACCGGGATGGCTGTCATGGCAAGCACCTTCATCCACCAGGGCTATCAAAGGATGAAGACTGATTTCCGCCAGGAGAATCACTTCTATTGGGAGGAGACCCCATTGCGCTTGACGAACCTCAAGTATGCGGCCATAGATGCATATGTCGCGTACGAGTTGTTCCGCATCTACTCGGCGGGGCCATAGATGATGTATGCGTTCGATATCTATGTGCATGCATGTAATGGGTATCTAATTAGTTGTATATATATGTAATGGATATCTTTTGTGATCGACTCTATATATATATATATGTTATGAAATGTGATCGACTCTATGTTGTGTTATGTGTGATCGACTCTATGTTTGTGTGTTATGTGTGATCGACTCTATGCATGTAATGAATATTGTTTGTATTATTGTTCTTTATTTTTGATATATTTTTTCATTTTAAGATTTTAAAATGAATTAGTATTATTTTTCTTCATTTTTTGATATATTATTTGTATTTTTAAGATTTTAAAATGAGTTAGTATTATTGTTCTTAATTTTTGATATATTATTTGTATTTTAAGATTTTAAAATGAATTAGTATTATTGTTCTTCATTTTTGATATATTATTTGTATTTTTAAGATTTTAAAATGAATTAGTTCTATTTTTCTCAATTTTTGGATATATTATTTGTATTTTTAGAAATAATACAAATTAAAAGTTAATGTTTATTTATTTATTCAAAATTATTAATTACATCATTACTTTTGTTTATTAAAAGATTTATTTGAAATTCAAACAATAAAGAAATATGGCTTCGACCAACATGTTAATAAGATTGATATCATACTACTATCACATACATGCGTGAGAAACACTTGGATTCGGGACGGGATGGAACTCGGAAGTTAAGCGTGCTAGTGCTAGAGTAGTGGGAGGATGGGTGACCGAGCGGGAAGTTTGACATGAGTAAGTAATTTGACTAGTGATAATCTTAGTTAGACACTAAGAAAATAATACAAATTGTGAAAAAAAAGGGACTGAAAAAAAGGAGTGAAAAAAAGGGAGTGAAAAAAAGGTGAGAACAATAATTAGAAACCAAATGAATTAAAAAAATTACGAAATAAATCTAGTCCCGGTTCATGTGGCCAACCGGGACTAAATGTCCTCCGACCCCAGGCTCCGCCACCCGCCCACGTAGACGGGCCTTTAGTCCCGGTCCGTAAGTGGCGGGACTATAGGGGGGGCCTTTAGTCGCGCGTAGCTAGTCCCGGTTGCCCGGACGGGATTAATGGGCCTGGCGAACCGGGACTGTAGGCCTATTTTCTACCAGTGAAACATCAGGATCTGTAACCCACCTTCAAGAGTAGCAATAGATATTATCAATATAAAATTGAACTAAATCCTCATAGCTTTCAAAATACTAAAGGGAAACAAATAAAAGGAGCTGAAGTAGATCTGCCCAGCTCGTAAAATTTATCTGCCACAAGATCGATAAAAAACCTCTACAGAGTAAGTCGAAATTACAGTTCTCATAAGCAATCTGTACGAACAGAAGCACATACTGTCATAAATGGGAAAAGATATGGTGAAAATGTAAGACAGGGAGTGGGGTGGGTGCAGGGACAAGTGCAGATATGAGCCACCTTTGAGTGCTTCCGAGCTGTGAAACGAGGAGCTGGCATCCCGCTGCTTGGTCCAGGGCGTCCTGCAGCCGAAACGGCGGCCGAGTTGTCCGGGCACTACGGGCGGCCCCGTCGCTGGTGAGGTAGTATCGTGGTCCCACAAGTCGGGGCGGCATCCCGTCCGTAGCTCCTAGTCGACGCGCTGCAAGGTGGCGGGCAGGGACAGGTAGGTGCCGGATGTGGCCGTCCGGCGATGTGGAGGCGGCCGCCGGAGCAGGGGCGTTGGCAGCGATATGGTTAGGGTTGCAGGTGGTGTTGAGGACGAGATGGGCCATGTCGAGGAGGACCAGGGGCGCTGGTGGTGGGGAGTGGACGAGACAGTGACGAAGATTGTGAGGAGGCGGCCCTACTAGGCGGTGGCGGTAGGCGGCGGCCGGCGGCCGACGAGATTGAAAGAAAAGAGCTCCACATCGGAGAGGGGATTTGATTTGAGATTGGGGGGGCGGGAGGGGATAAGGTCTTTGACTCAGAAATCTCCAATCACGCGCCCAAGTCCTCCAACTTTTTCGCTAAAATTTCCCATTCGCGCACATGTCTCCCGCGTTAGGGAGGGGCGCTCATTGTCCGCCACGTGGAAACCTACGCCGACACTTCATGTGTCCGCATGTACTTCTGCCGACAGATGTATAGTTGTTATATCTATGCCCACAGATAATTTGTAGCTAAGTCTACGTCAACAGATGATACGTGGTTATATCCTCATCACTACCTACAAAAAATGTGTCGGGATAGCTCCGAAGATACGCCGACAGATGTTTTGTGGGAATAGATACACATTTCCCTACAGAATTGTGTTGGTAAGTTACTACCGTGGTGTAGTGCGAACCCGGCAGGGCAACTAGCAATGATCCAGAAGGTATGTCCCTCTCGCAGAGCTCAAAAGACTAACACGAGGCAATTATGCATGGCTGTGCAGACACCGCCAACAAAGACCGAGTACTTGAAGATGGCAGACTAGCCGATCATATTCTCGATGAAAGACCACCCACCACGAGTTTACCGACCAGGACACGCCGCCCTTGTCATCCAAGCACAAATTGGCAACTACGACTTGGCCCGCGTATTCATGGATGGTGGCAGTGGCATCAACATTATCTACGCGGATACACTCCGTCGGATGAACAGGAACCTGGACGGCCTTGCGGAATCAGAAACATCCTTCCACGGGATAGTTCCGGGAAAGGCAATCCGTCCACTCGGAACAATTAACTTAGAAGTTGTGCTAGGCACTCAAAGCAATTACAGAAGAGAATTCCTCGACTTTGAAGTCGTTGACTGGCCTTCACAGTACCACGCCATTCTTGGTCGAACAGCGTTCGCCAGATTCATGGCAGTACCACACTACGCGTACCTGAAGCTCAAATTACCTGGAGAATATGGTGTGATCACCATCGACGGAGACTTTCAGAAATCCAACAAGTGCGACATTGAATTCAATGAGATTGCAAAATCTTTCGGGATGCAAGAAGAACTTCAAGAGCTGGCAAAAACCACGGATCACTCCGTGATGCCCCTCACGGAGAAAAACGCGGCTGAGCTGGAGTTCAGCGCCAACAGTGACACCCGAAAGCATCAAGTGCACCCGACAGATTCTGCGAAGACAGCGATGGTTTCAACCACCCTTTCGCAAGCATAGGAAAGCGCGCTCGTCGAAGTCCTCCGTGAGTACTGGGAAATTTTCGCCTGGCAGCCGTCAGATATGCCAGGAATACCCAGGGAGTTTGCCGAGCACTCACTCGAAGTCTTTCCAGATGCCAAACCCATCAAACAGACTACTCGACGATTTTCGGAACCCAAGCAGAAGGCGCTTGGAGAAGAAGTAAACAGATTGCTAGCAGCAAAATTCATTAGGGAGATCAAGATATCCACTTGGTTAGCAAACCCGGTGCTGGTCCCCAAAAAGAACACGGACATCCTTCGGGTATGCATCGACTACACGTCGTTAAACAAGCACTGCCCCAAGGATAACTTTCCCCTCCCGCGAATCGACTAGATCGTGGACTCTACGGCAGGCTGTCAACGCCTCTCCTTCCTGGACGCCTATTCGGGCTATAATCAGATCCGGATGAAACAGGAGGACAAAGAAAAGACAGCATTCATCACACCACACGGTGTATATTGCTACACGACAATGCCCTTCGGGCTCAAGAACGCAGGCGCAACATACCAGCGCTGCATGCAAAAATGCCTCGGCAAGCTCATTGGCAAGAACGTACAAGTGTACGTTGACGACATTGTCATCAAGACTCGAGTTGAGGACACACTCCTCGAAGATATCAGAGAAACATTCGACGCCCTCAACGCATACAGGATCAAGCTCAATCCGACAAAATGCGTCTTTGGCGTTCCCGCAGGAAAACTTCTCGGGTACCTGGTATCCGCCAGAGGCATCGAAGCCAACCCAGAGAAAATACAAGCAATCTTGACTATGAAGGAGCCAACCAATCTACACGGAGTCCAACTGCTCGCAGGGCGACTAGCCGCCCTGAGCAGGTTCATCGCACGATTGGGAGAGCAAGCGTTACCCTTCTACAAGCTGCTGAAGAAGACGGACAAATTCGAGTGGACACCAGAAGCTAAGCAAGCGTTCGCAGACTTGAAGCGATCGTTGCAAAGCAGGCGCATCCTTGCAACACTGCAAGAAATGGAGCCACTCTACTTGTACCTACCCGCCACAAACCAGGTCATAAGCACAGCAGTCGTAGTCGAACGACCTGAGGAGGGCAAAGCGTACGGAGTACAACGACCGATCTATTACATCAGTGAAGTGCTCTCGCCATGCAAGCAACGATATCCTCATTACCAGAAGCTTGCATATGGAGTTGTTCTTACAGCCCGAAAGCTCAAGCACTATTTCCAGGAACACGCCATCACAGTGGTTAATGATGCGTCACTCGGGACAATCATGAACAACCCTATGGCATCCGCAAGAATAGCCAAATGGAGCATCGAGCTAGGCGCTTGGGACATTACTTATGCAGGACGCATTGCAGTCAAATCCCAGGTACTCGTGGAATTCCTAAAAGAGTGGACAGAGCTACAAACGCCCGGACCGCCTGAGTACACGAGTAAATGGATAATGTACTTTGACCTGTCCAAAAGAAACGAAGGAGCAGGAGTTGGAATCGTACTCATATCGCTTAGGGGAGACAAGTTGCAATACGTCCTACGATTGGAATTTCCACCCGATGATCCAGCATCGAACAACGACGCAGAATATGAACCCCTGTTGCATGAGATGAAGATGGCAGTCGTTTGCAGAGCCACCCAATTAATGATCTACGGCGACTCCAATCTCATCGTGCAGCAGACAATGAAAGAATGCGACGCAATTGCTGAAAACATGGTCGCATATCGCGACATGTACAATCTACTCGAAGGGAGCTTCAAAGGATGCGAGCTGAAGCACATTGCGAGATCCAGCAACGAAGAAGCAGATAGACTAGCAAACATGGGTTCCACAAACACCCTCATACCGCCAGGAATATATTTCGAACGGATGACCAAGCGCTCAGTCAAAGTCAAAAAAGCTGCAGGAGCACGCGCAACACCAGAAACAGAGGTCAGCCCGCAAGTTGCCATCATCGAGCTTATTCATAACATTTCACGACAGGCTTTTCTGGTCGAGTCAGTCTAGACGCAGAAATACCTCGGCTACCTGTCCAACAGACAGCTCCCGGCCGATCCTCGCGAGGCTCGACAGATAATCAAACGCAGTAAATCCTTTCGGGTAGTCAACGGAGAATTATACAAGCAAAGCATCTCGGGTATACTTCAGCGTTGCATTGCACCCGAAGATGGCAAAGAATTACTCTAGGACAACCACCAAGGAGACTGTGGACATCACGCTAGCTGGAAAACAATCATGGGAAAAGCCTTCCGAGCAGGATTCTACTGGCTCACGGCAGCCACCGACGCAAAGGAGCTGGTCGAAAGATGCAACGCCTGCCAGCGATTTGCACCTAGACCACATGCACCTGCTACGGAATTGCACATGATACCCATCGCCTGGTTGTTCGCACAATGGGGGCTGGACATGGTAGGACCACTACGCAAGTCCACGCCGGGTGGATATACACACTTGCTGGTCGCAGTCGACAAATTTACCAAATGGATCGAGGCCATGCCAGTAACTTCGGCTAGCGCCCAATGCGCCGTCAATTTCCTCGATTCCATCATATGCAGATTTGGGGTACCACACGACATCATTACAGACAATGGTACAAACTTCACAGCAAAGGAAACACAACTGTTCTGCGAGGAAAAGGGCATCAACTTCAAGTTTGCTTCAGTTGCCCACCCGCAAACGAACGGACAAGTCGAAAGATCCAACAGCTTAGTTTCAGCTGGCATCAAGAAACGTCTACTCGATCGTCTACACCCAGCAGCAGGACATTGGGCCGAAGAGCTACCCTCTGTATTATGGAGCCTACGCACAACTCCAAACCGATCCACAAACTACACACCATTTTTCATGGTATACAGGGCAGAAGCGGTCCTTCCCGAGGATGTTAGATTCAGCGCCCCACGAGTTGTGGCCTACAGCAAAGAAACCTCCAACAAAGCACTCATGAAAGATATGGATGCACTCGATGAGATGCACGATATTGCGCTCGCAAGATCCGCAGTACACCAACAATCACTGCGAAACTATCATAGTCGCCGCATACGCCACAGACCATTCGCGGTAGGAGATTTAGTGCTGCGGCTCAAGCAGAAGGAAGGACACAAGCTCGAGCCACCATGGGAAGGACACTTCATCATACACGAAGTCATCCCAGGCGGAGCCTACAGGCTAAAGAATCCATCGACTAGAGGAATCTATTCCAACCCTTGGAATATTGCACACCTCCGCAAATTTTATCCCTAGGTTTACTTGTTCTCACAACAAATAAGTCTATACTAGCCACTCTTGTAGCTCGAATACATGACTTCTCAGTCATCGCAATAAAATACATGGTTTCTCAACCATATTTACTCGAAGATTATTCATTCTTACATGCTAAATAGTTACAGGTACACACCCCATAAATACACGGGGGCTACGCCTACAACTAAGCATCACAAGAAAATTTATACATACAGTGTTACACACCTTAAAACAGTTTTTACAAACTATACAGCATCACAGGATGTACACATCCAACAATCAATCATGGCGCTGAGCATTCTCAGTCGCTAACACTCTATCTACTTCCTCAGAGGTTAGTCGAATGATTTTCTCCGCTGCAGGATGAACAACATCATAGTACGGTGAAATATCATCAATTGGACCATCTGGAAGCCTAGCTACGGAGTTAAAATTTATCTCAGGATGCCATATCTACACTACTTATAAAAGAGCAAACTTCGTAGATACAATAGATCTCATCCATTAAACTATATGCATTATAAGGACAAGATCGCTCTGATGTTGAGCTATTCAATAGAGACAAAATTTACAACTATGCCACCGCCGAGTAAAGAAAAACGGTTCGATTCTCTATCTTACGCGAGAGGCATCTACCTCAGGGAACGGTGGGGAAAAGTTTCGAGGCGACAATGTTTTTGGATCAGAGGAGGCGAAGGAAGCTGGCGGAGCGACTCGCGAAGCGACCGGAGGCAGGAGCACGCCGATGTCGGCCATTACTTCCACGGAGGCATGGTGAGGCGCAGGGCAGCCAGGCCCTCGCCTCTTCCAAGCCACCACTGGCCCATCGCCCCTGGTTCTCTGATTGAGACGGCCGCTCTATGTAGCACCCTTCCTGCCCCGCCATCTACAACAATACCGCCTTACTGTCCAGTGAGAGCCGTATCCACCCGCGTGCCGCCGGCCTCCGCGGCGATGCGCCCTGTTCGCGGGCACCCTCTACAGCGCCTGACCACGGCCGATGCCGCTTGCCATCTGTAGAGGGCCATATCCATCCACGCGAGGATGCGCTGGGTTCAGGCACTTGCAAGACGCCGCCTCCACCGGCAACCAGCCTGCCCTCGCTTCTGTAGGTAAATGAAAGGCTCTTTTTGTTGTATGTGTTTTATCTAAGCTGAACCAGTCAACTCTGACGTTTAGCTACTGTTGTACAATGATTAGTAGTTTCTAAAAGAACAAACCTTGAATGGTATGTCTTCAGGTTCCAGCAAAAGGGCTAGGTCGTAGGAACCATCATCTTACCTGAGGAGTTGGTTACTATATTCCTATGTTAGTCTGCTACTGTATGTGCTTGACGCTGATACTAATCTGACACGAATTTCCTGGTAGAATTAAATATTTCTATTTAGAATGGCCGCGTTGTGCTAGCATCAGAGATCAGTACTTGGCCTCCGCGAGGACGTCTTTGCCACCCGACCAGCGCCAGGTTCGTGCAGTCACGCGACAGCCGCCTGCACTGGCAAGGCCTGATACATGCCCACAATTGGCGCTCAGTACATCTTTCAAAGCTTGAATTGTTTCCGCGTGAGTTGTAAACATGATCCAGGTTTGATCTACCTACTTATGATGCTGACGGTAATCCTATGAAATATTGGCTTATGAATGTTACTGAATTTCATGCAGGCAGTTGTAAGTGGATTGTTAGGATTATGCCCTTTTGACTGCAAAATTGGCTGTTATATCTGTTTCATGACTTAGTTCCTCCTTTTTTTTTTCTTCAGACTTTCCCGGAAATTAAAGACCGGTAGTAAGGTACAAGGTAAAAACTACAGTTATATGGCAACCTAAGTCATATACTTTTCACATGAAACAAGGTAAAATAATAGAGCAACCTAACCCAGATACTTTTCATAGGCAACATGGTAGAAGCAGAAAACCCAGCTACTTCGAATTGTTCTCGTTAATGTGGTCGACAAACATGTAATAATTGGATGATAATAATAAGAAACGTCATCGGTTAAGCTCTTTGAAAATATTAGCAGAAAATGAAAGCATATTAAAAAATTGCTGATTATTGGTAGTATAGTCCATGAGTGAAGATATGCCTCAGTCAGATTTACAATGTTAATATTGATGTGATATTTCCTAATGTTGTCAAGGTATGTCAAAAATTATTTCTCTTTTTATTTTCGCATTTACTTAGCAAGGTTATTTTACTAATATTTCACACTTATTGCTTCTGAAATAAATATCACTATTTTTAGCCAAGAGTTAATTCTACCAATACTGAAACTTGCACATTATAGGAATTGACACTGAACTCGTGTTTAGCTAATAATTTTTCCGGACAAAGGAGAGAGCCACCACCGCGCCGCAAGTCATCTGATTGCGCACACACTCGCGAATCTCTCCCTCTTGCCCGAACAGCCCGAGGAGATGGCTCCAGTCTTCAGGACCCCTTTCCAGCGGATAGAACGCAGCGTTCATCGCGACCAAGACCTCGTGAAAAGAACTCACGAGAATTTTCGCCTGGATGACACGGAACTTCAAAGTAGCCAGCACAAAGCCTCGACTGCGACCAGACCAAAAATTATTCGCATGAGGCTTTGAGCTGCCAGCTTCTTGAAGAATGTGGTTTTCTACTGTTTTTCCTCCCTATCATCCGGTTTAACAACTGAAGAGAAAACATGCTTGATCAGAGAAGGAAACCACTTTTTCCTCCATCCCTAGGCGGAGTCGATGAAGTGCATGCTGAAGTAGCTGGTCTCCAATTTCGCTTGGATCCCAAAACCACCCGTGCGTAGCGGCTCGCCGGGCTCGGAGTCTACTCGCGATTTCTCGCGGAAGATCCGAACTTTGAAAAGGGCCTTCCAGAGCCCCCAGTGTGGGCGAATGCCTAAGAAGCATTCGCAGAACACGATGAAGCACGATATGTGCTGCACCGCATTCGGAGGGAGATCGTGGAGCTGTATGCCATAGACATACATCAACCCGACGAGAAATGGATGGAGGGGAAAAGAAAGGCCGCGCGACACGTGATCCGCGAAGACCACGCGTTCGTTCGCTTGCGGGTTGGGTACCTCCTCCTTCTTGCCGAGGCGCACCCGCTTCTCGGACTCCACCGGCAGCAATCCTTCCCGCTGCATCTCCTTGATGCTCTTCGCTGTGGTATTAGGCGACCGCCAGTCGCCCAAGCGCGGCGCAGGTTGCGCCGAAGCTTCCCCGGATGCGGAAACGGCAGGACCACGTCTCTTTCCGCCGGCCATGACTGTCAGCACGAGCTTGAGGGAAGGAAGAAGAAGAGCGTGAGGAAGAAGATGGACTGGAAGACGAAGGATGGGAAAGTTTTACCGCATCGCAAAGAACCGTACTTATACACGGAACGAATCGATACTGGCCATTCGATGCGCCATGTGGCGCTCATCGCCGCCACCACGTGTGAAGACGAAACAAGGAGGCGGTGAACTGTTTCCTGCCACGATCTTAGCAGAAGATCGTGCGCATTTACTGCACGGTTTGCGTGAAAAACGGGAACGACGTCTCGTTTCCCGGTCAAAAAGCTGACCATGTGGGCCAACCCATCTGCTCGCACTCCGTCACGTCCCATCGGGAGGAAAAAAGTGCGCCATGACGTCATAGCGTGCATCATCAAGATAAAGAAAGTTCCGAATGGAAAGTTCAAACGCGAAAATAACTTCGTATGAACAAAACTCCTTCGGATAGAAACAACTCTTTCATGAACAAATCATGAAGCAAGACCTCTTTAAACAGAGAAAGATACCCTACACACGAAAACTATTTCGTATGGGTGCAGCATCCCAAACATGAAAACTCTTTCATATGGGCACAAAATTCCTAACACGAAAACTCTTTCGTATAGATGAAAGAACTACTAATCGAAAAAGTACACGGGTAGGCAGAACCTACCTTTTTTCACTCACATGATATTCATATATCATAAAAACCTGGATTGTTCGGCCGACTAGGCACATCCGGATGCCATATTCTTCGAATATGAAGGTAAAACCTGAAAGATCTCTCTTGAGAGCCTGGAATCGCACTCAAGCTGCGTCCTCCGGTATGATTCCATCTCAACAACACGAAGAAAAATCCTAGCGGACGCGCCGGGTACCCCCATAGGTTAAGTTCGACTCGATAAGACCACAACGGCCCAGTCGCAACAATCACCTTATCGGATTCGAGTCGGAGGTCTCGAATCTGTGTAGGCCAGAACTATTTTTGCCCTAGTCGCAATTAATTGGCCCTGATATTTCGGGAGAGCCAAGCTACTGCGCCACATCCTTCTGCGATAAAAGCCATAAAAACAGGCACTTATATTGCTCGATACTCGAGTATGAAAACTCAATGCACAGGGTATGCGCCCTCTAAACAGGGAAACAACCAAGCTGGTTATCCACAAGAAAGAAAGACCGAGAAAGGTTTGACCGTCTACTCGACTGGAAAAATCCCACTCGAGCAAACGCTCGGGGGCTACTGACGAAGATATGGATCCTGGACCCTGCGGGTAAGGACACCCCATCTCAGGCCCAAGGTTAAGGCCCAAGAAGAGGAGCCCTTGGAGTATTCCAGAAGACCCACGTGAAGCCCACCCGCACTGTCTTGCGGGCTAAGTTAGGAAATATGTAACCGACCTAAGGTTAGAGTTCGAGTCCTCTCCGGATAGGTTTTGAGACCTGGCACCTATATAAGGCCAGGAGAGCCACCGGAAGAGGACCAAGCAATACCGCACCACCAAAGCCTTGAACTCGAGATCTTACTCTCGATTCGAGCAACCACCATTGTAACCGATCTACTCATTAATACAGATCGACAGAGGCAGGAGTAAGGGTTTTACCTCTACGAGGGCCCCGAACCTGGGTAAATCCTGCCCCCTGTCTAGCCGACGATTCCACCAGCGCTCATGGGTTCTCCTATTGAAAACCCGATAGGTTCACCTGAGGGATTTGTAGAGTCAGAGATTCGACACACCCCCACTAGTTCCATTGGAGAGATTTCATACACTTATAGCTCTACGTGCATCCATTGTGTGGCAATCCCTAGTCCTTGCATAGCTTCGGTTGTAAAAATTCTCTTTTCTAATGACCACTTTCATCTTTGTGAGCCTTTCTTCCATTGAACTTCCAACCGCCCCCCCCCATAATGTTCTTTTTGCAATAACATCCCGGTGCCAGGGACCAACGCAGGATAGTTTAAGATTCAAGCATTGCATCGTGTGGAAAGCGTGACTTGATCCTAACAAGGGTTGTGAAGATTTTTTCACGTGCATGATATTGTTGTTCTTGTAAGCTTAAATCATCTCTAATAAACTTTACACGGTTGATAATCTTTTAGTATTGATTCATTAAAAGTTTTACTTCTTTCTTCTTTGTTTATGCATTACTTTTTGATATCAAATATAGATCACAACTTTAGTTCATTTGATCCTAGTTTACATGCTCTACTTTAGATATTATGATAAGGATTGTGTGGTAGCATGTTACCTCAGAAATGATTTTGTTTTGTCGTTTACCTACTTGAGGACGGGTAGAAACTAAGCTTGGGGATGCTTGATACTTCTCAAACGTATCTATAGTTTCTAATGTTCCATGTTGATATTATGCCAATTACTACATGTTTTCTGTATGTTTTCCTACGTTTTCTTATGTTTTCTAGGACTAACCTATTGACAAGATGCCACGGAGCCAATTCCCTGTTTTTTTGATGTTTATAGTTTCAGAAAAGTTATTTTGGAAATATTCTCGGAATTGGACCCCACGAAAGCTAGAAGTCTTAGAAGTCCCGGAAGCTTCCAGAAGTTTCGAAGAGCCCCGGAGGGGGCCACAGAGTGGCCACACCATGGGGTGGCGCGAGTCCCCCTGGCCGCGCAACCTAGGGGTGTGGGCCCCTTGGCCACCTCCTGGCATCGCCCTTTCGCCCATATATACTCCCCGATGCATAAACCCAAGGGGAGTCGACCTTTTTCAACAAAATACATTTGTAGCTCCGCCGCCGCCAACAACAAGTTTCGAGGGACAGATCTCTGTTTTGGCACCCTGCCGGGACGGGGAAGTGCCCCCGGAAGCCATCTCCAACGACTCCACCACCATTTCCATCGTCGTTGTTGTCTCCTATGATGAGGAGGGAGCAGTTCTCCCCCGGGGCTGAGGGCTCTACCGGTAGCTATGTGTTTCATCTCTCTCTCTCTCCCATGGTGTGATCTTTATGTGATCATGAGCTTTGTAATCTAGTTTTAATATGTAGATTGATCTTCATCTGTTATGCTACTCAAGTGGGTTTGTTATCTCCGTAAATACTTTGATCACGGTGTAAAGGTGGTAGTGTGTGCACCGCGTGGTTTAGCATGATATTTATATCTTGTCTTGGAATATGAACCTATGGAATTGTGGCGTTTGTTTAGTACTAATTTAGGGTGCTCGTACTGACATCGTGGGGTGCCCCAGAGAGGGAATATGGACTTGAGGAGTGCTGTTATAGCCCTACGCAATGATTGAAGTTTGTTATTCAACCAGAGAGTGGTTTGGAGTAGCATAGTGAAGAGATGGTATTTATTAATACAATTATGTGATCATTATTGAGAGTGTCCTCTAGTCAAAGTAGGAGCCCTAGGCCTTATTTCCAAGCATTGAAGCACTGTTTCCCGTCTGTTCTGCTACATGTTTGCTTGCTGCCATTTTTATTTAAGATTGCTATTATCACTTATTATTATCCATATTACTCGCATTTCACTATCTCTTCGCCGAACTAGTGCACCTATATACCTGACATGTATATTGGGTGTGTTGGGGACACAAGAGACTTCTTGTATCTTAATTGCAGGGTTGCTTGAGAGGCATATCTTTGACCTCTACCTCCCTGAGTTGGATAAACCTTGGGTGATCCACTTAAGGGAAACTTGTTGCTGTTCTACAAACCTCTGCACTTTGAGGCCCAACACTGTCTACAAGAATAGAAGCGCGCCTAGACATCAAGCTCTTTTCTGGCGCCGTTGCCGGGGAGGCCCAACACTTTGTTTCTTGTTTTCACTAGGCTTATTTTTACTCGCTTCATGTTTTTATTCTTACTAGTAGTCTTAATGGAAAACAAAAAAAATATGATAGAACTTTATAATATTTATCTTGAATTAGGACATGATGCTTTTGAAGAGAAAATTAAAAAAAAAATGGAAGTTTGTTTGCATAATAGTGATAGCGATGTTATTAGCTTTAATTCTTTGCAGCCCATCATTCCTAATGCTAGGGAAAGGTCTAAGCTTGGGGTAGCTAATTTTTACGATCTTTTTAGTTTTCCAGCTTTAGAGGAGAAAATTTGATGTGATGATACTTTATCTCGCATATGTGATGAACCTAATGATGCTTGTGATATTTTAAATCCTCCTACTGAAAGCATTCCTTTTAAAATACCCAAGAATTTTTTTGAACTTGTCATGGATAACCATTATTTTGGAGATGGAACTGTCCATCCTAGTTATGATTTACACTTTATGCATGAATTATGCGAGTTATTCAAGTGTGCAGGTATCTCAACGGACCAAGTTAAGAGGAGGCTATTCCCTTTGTCACTTAAGGACAAAGCAAGAGAGTGGTATGAACTACTAGATGATCCTCATCATTTGGAGTGGAAGGAACTTGAATCTCTCTTTTACTCAAAATTTTATCCTTCTTCTGAACTATATTTAGATAGGAATTACATTTATAATTTTTGGCCTCATGATGGATAAAGCATTTCCCAAGCTTGGGGAAGACTGAAAACATTAATACTCAAATGTCCTAACCATGAGCTTCCTGAGGAAATAATTGTTACTAATTTTTATGCAAGGCTTTCAGGACATTGGAAAGATTATCTAGATGCTTGTTCAGAGGGTTCTTTTTGTAGTAAGAAGGTTGAAGCTAAGTGGGATCTTCTTGAGATAATTTGAATCAATAGTGAAGATTGGAATAACAACCATGGTAAAGAATCAGGTATAAACTATGAGTATGATTGCATTATGACTTTTGCTGAAACTGCTGATTTTCATGAGCTTAATGCTAAATATGGTCTTGATCCTCAAATAGCTGTCGGTTGGTATAGATCATGTGGTTCTTATATAAATCTTCCTGAAAATGGGGACATATATCATGAACCTTTTTAAGTCACTTGCATCAAAAATGAAATTGTTATTGATGATTGCAATAAACATGCTCAAACTTCTAAAAGTACTATTTCTTATAAGCATGTTAATTTATGTGGAGAACTTAGACCTTGTGAAAAGAATCAAATCAAAGAAGAATATTCTTTCCATCATAGGAATCAAAAAACTAGAATGTGGGATAGGCATCTAAATGATCTTGGTGAAAAAGTTTGTGCCTTCTATCCTTTTATTTGTGAACTTTGCTGTAAAGTGGGTCATTTTAATTTTCAATGCTCAAGCCATGATATTAGCCTTTCCAATCCTATGAGTACTGCAAGTTTGTATTGTGATGACATGATCACCCATAATGAGCATGGTGAAATTACATTATTTTTGGGGTGTGAAGAGTTATTAAGAAAAACTTCTTTGATTGGTATGAGTGCTTTTGATACGAATAGTGTCTTGCATTAATGCCATCTTTATTGTGTTGAAAATTGCCATGCAATTACTTACAAACAAAATATCCTAAAAGAGGACACTTCAAAAAAATATGACAGGACTAATATTAGTTTTTTTCTTACTAACGAGGAGGAGGAATCCTCCAAAGTTGTTTCTACTGTTTCTGACAGTAAACCAGGGTATGTGGAGAAGCTCCCTTTTAAGGCTCTCCCTTCTAAAGAAGGGAAGAAGAAGAAGAAAAGGATGAGTAAAAGGAGAGAGGTAAAGGTATCTCCCTAAGCATGTTGCTCATATTACAGCTTTTGCTGATGAGTCTGAACTTGATGATTTTCCTATGCCTGTTATTTATGAAAGTGATCATGATTGGGAGAAACACACTACTTTTGATATTGAAAATATGTTTTGTACTAATTCTGAAAACGATGATATTAATAATTGTTGTACTATTAGTACTATCCATGGTCCTTCCAATGATAATATAGAAAACTCTAAACTAGTGGATGATGTGTTTGAAAACCCCTTTGCTATTAATGATTATATGCTTGATACATCTCCTCCTAGTAAAAATGATGATATGTTTACAAATGAAAGCCTTTTTGAAGAAAAATATTTTATTGCTTGTGATGATACTATGCCTCCAATATATGATGATTGCAATGATGAATATGCCATTTTTAGTCCACCTACTATTGAGGAGAAAATTAATTATGACTTCAATATGCCATCAGTCTTTGATAATTATTATAAAGAAAGTTATAACATAGGCTATAATTACAATCATCTTCATGAAACTTGCCATAATTATGGTAGGATTACCCAAAACCATCTCTTTAATATGCAACTTATCTATCATGTTCGAGTTCTTTATGATAATCCTACTCCCGTTGTTATTAATAAGAATAACTATGCTTATGTGGAGAGTATTAATTCTTTTATGCATGTGGCTCATGATAAGAATGTTTTATGTGATACCTATAATGTTAATTTTATTCATGATTCTATTGAAGGTTATTATGAGAGAGGGGAAAATGGTTTTATGCATCTCAACAATATTAAGTTTCCCCTCTTTATGTTGAAATTTTCAAGCTGCACTTATTTTGTCTTCCTATGCTAGTCACTTTGTGCTTCGTTGACTTGTTTTTCTACAAGATTCTTGTTCATAGGAAGTGGGTTAGACTTAAATGTGTTTTATATTTGCTTCTTGATACTTTCTTATTGTGCTTCAACTCTTATCCTTATGTGAGCATCTTTTAAAAATCATTATGCCTATCTGAAAGGCATTAAAAGAAAAGCGCTTCCGGGAGACAACCTGTTTTATTTCTCCGTTTTCAACCCGTTTTCCGTCGTTTATTTTTGTTTTCCGTGCACCTGGGTGTTGTGTATTTCCTTAGCAACCCTTATGTATCTTTTCTTCTGTGTATTTGTTGAGCCAAGTAAAGTCTCCGGTGGAAAGTTGAGACTATATTTCAGATTTCTGTGCAGGAAACAGATTTCTGCTGTTCAGTGTTAAAATCATATAAAATCACCGAAAATTCAAAATGACCTGAGTTTGTTTGTGCGTCATCCTAGGATATATACGCAACGTTTCTTAGTTGACCACTTTTTTATTTGAGCAACAGATAATTTTCGAAAAAAAATCATCTTTACCTACTGTTCTGTTTAGACAGATTTCTGCTAATAGTTGCATTTGCCTCTTAATCTCTTTCTTTTGGTGTTATTTTGATAAAAAGAGTTCTAAAAGAAGTTGTGAGAGAATATAATGTGTTTATGAGTGCTAGTCTTATGTTGAAACTGAATCATGTGAATTTATTATTTCGATTGCACTAACGTTGCTAATGAAGATTGTGAGAAGTTTCGTGTGAAGGAAGTTTTCACGGGTCAAGAGAAAAGGATGATATGACGTGATCAAGTAGAGTGAAGAGCCTAAGCTTGGGGATGCCCCCGAGGTACATCACAACATATTCCAAGAAGACTCAAGCGTCTAAGCTTGGGGATGCCCAAGGCATCCCCTTCTTCATTGACAAATTATCAGGTCAATTCTAGTGAAACAATTTTTTTATTCGGTCACATCTTATGTTCTTTACTTGGAGCGTATTTTATTTTTTACTTTCATTTTATTTTTATTTTTTTCAATAATCTTGGTTGCACCCCAGCATTCTTTTCTTGGAGAGTGACACGCTCCGCTTTTTATGGGAATACTTTGTATTCATAATCTTTGTCTGGCTGCTGCATTTATTTAGCTCTTGTTTTTCATCTCTTATTTAGAGAAGTTAGTACTCTCTAGTTTTCATTGCTATATTCTTATAGATATTTTTTTTGTCTTATATATGTGCTTGGTTGGGAATAGAAATGCTTATGTGATAGTTGGTATAGTGGAAAAATTTGCATGGTCTTGTAAATCACTAAACTGCTTCACTTGAATCACTGTTGTTGTTTTGAGATATTAATTTTCTTAATGGATAAGCTGGAAGTACTAGTAAGTAGAAACTTTTAATGGTTGGTCTAAAACACTTGAAATTGGGCCACACTTGATATTACCAGCTGATAGAAATAATGGTATATGATTGCTACGAGTGATACATTTCTGATCGGCCTTTTGTTACGCGCTACGGTCGGGGTAGCTAATAGTGACTTATCACTGCCATGGACCCTCTTGGAATGATTTTCATTGTGCCTTCTAATGATTATTTGCTCGCTGCAACCTTTTAACTCGTGAGTCTATGTTGCGGTTCCTGGCACTTCCACCATCTATATTTGCTAGCCTCTTCGGTACTGTGCATTGCCCTTTCTCACATTGAGAGTTGGTGGAAACTTCGCCAGTGCATCCAAATCCCGTGGGAGGACTTTGTTCTCCTAAACATAAGTTCATATATTCTTCCTCAAAACAGCCATCATACCTACCTATCATGGCATTTCCATAGCCATTCCAAGATTTATTGTTGCACAACATCCACCTCCGTTATGTTACTTGATGATGAGCTTCATGGTTATTTATGCATACTGCTACACTGGCAGGAGCATGCAGTTGGATACATCAGAGATATTCCATTATGAGTTATGAGTACTAAAAGTGTGACGATTCATTGTAATATAGGATGTTTCCCCTACCGGTGAGGATATATCAAAAAAAATGAAAAATACCAAAAAGAACAAGGGCCAAAGAGAGAATAAAGAGAGAGGGAGCACATCACTATCCTTTATATACCACACTTGTGCTTCATGTGTAGTACCAATACTCCAGTTTGGAGAAAGTTTTCATATTATCATTCATTCATAGCTATGTAGGGAACTTTACATTCTAGAACGTGGCTTGTATATTCCAATGATGAGCCTCCTCAAATGATCTCTAGGTCTTCGTGAGCAAGCTAGTTGGATGCACCCCCACTAGTTCCATTGGAGAGCTTTCAGACACTTATAGCTCTACGTGCATCCGTTGTGTGGCAAACCCAACTCCTTGCATAGCTTCGGTTGTAAGACTTTCTCTTGTTTAATGACCACTTTCAGCTTTGTGAGCCTTTCTTCCATTAACTATAAAAACCCCCCATAATGTTCTCTTTGCCATAACATCCCGGTGCGAGGGACCAACGCAGAATACCAGCTTGTTTTTAATGCGCAAATACTTTAAGATTCAAGCATTGCATCATGTGGAAACCTTGACTTGATCATAAAAGGGGTTGTGAAGATCGTTTGACGTTCATGATATTGTTGTTCTTGAAAGCTTAAATCATCTCTAATAAACTTTGCACGGTTGATAGCCTTTTAGTATTGATTCATTAATTTTTTTGCTTCTTTCTTCTTATTTGTTTATGCATTACTTGTTGATATCAAATATAAATCACAATTTTAGTTCATTTGATCCTAGTTTACATGCTCTACTTTACATATTATGATCAAGATTGTGTGGTAGCATGTCACCTAAGAAATTATTTTGTTTTATCGTTTACCTACTCGAGGACGAGTAGGAATTAAGCTTGGGGATGCTGGCACTACCTAGGTTTCGGTTATATTCCGATTCTCCGGAGCACTCTCTGGCGAAACCCTAGCCCCGTTGGAGAAAACCTCAGGTTATATGTCTATACCCAGTACCGGCGGCAAAAGAGGATAGAAAAGTGCAATTTTATATTTGGTTGTGTTAGGATAGACCTTAGGAACAATAAAAAGAAACTTTATTAGGGCATTTAAGTGTAATTTTTTTTTTGACTTCTATTGATCTTGGATCGCTTTTCCATTTGCCTCTCTCTCCACAGGCACTTGAGGAAGTCAAAGATATCCAGAATTTTCGAGGAATATAATTATGATAAATAATCTTGATAGAGATCACTGGAAATTTGTCCCGAATACACAATCCTATTCCTCTAGCAAATACTATAATTTCTGTTTTAGATATATTGTACCTCATCAGGCTTTTCTCTGGATCTGAAAGTCTAAAATAGCTCTAAAGCTCAGATTTTCTGCTGGTTGTTGCTGTCTGACAGGCTTAATACCAGGATTATGCTTAAAACAAGGAATTTTAACATTGGTAATGATTTCTCACGTTTACTTTGCAACAATAATGTGGAGGAGACAATGGAGCACTTATTCTTTAGGTGCCCTTTTTGTTAAACCTGCTGGGATAGCCTGGGTATTTTTGGAACATCGGTTGTGAGAGATTACATATGGTATGTGAGGCCACGAATAGGTGGAAGAAAGAAATCTTCATGGAAATCATGACCACTTCTGCTTGGTGCTTACTGAAGGAGAGAAATAATTTTCTATTTGAAGGGGTTACCCCTTCTCTCAGTTCTTGGAGTGATACATTCAGGGAGGAGTTTTCTTTGTTGGTTCATAGGACTATGTCCTCTTTACACCCTTTTATAATTCTTTTGTAATAAACCTTTAGGTGAACTCTATGGCACAGGGGACCATCCCTATCTTGTACATATGTTTCATGTTCTGTCTTTAATATAGAGGTAGTAGGAGCCTTTCCTACTGTCATAAAAGGTTCAAAATACGAGGAAACAATACATGATTAAATTCAATGAAACATTAAGCACAGTGAGCTATTTGAGAATAATCATGATAGATCATAAATAACTAAGCATAAAATAATAATTAAATCTAAGATGACATGCCAAAGTCTATGACACATTCAATACAAGCTTCCTTTTGCACCACTACAAGTATGAAGTAATTTACCCATGTCCAACACAAATTTACTTATTTGAAACAACTATAAAAACCATTAATCATAAAAAACCAGAGATATAACCATATATAACTAAACAAAACCAACAAGATATTAACAAAATAATAGTGAAAACCAAGAGCTAAACACAGTACTAGCAAAAACTGAACACTCACGAAATAATAAGAGTGAAAACTAGAGTGTTCTCGGCAATAAAACGGAGCATGTATCTCTCCAAAATAAAATATGCTAGGGTCCAACAATTTATTATAGCAAAGAAAACAAAACAAACTTAAATAAAATTATTCTCTAAGAATAACAAATATCATGTCAAGAGATAAAAATATAGTGTTTTGAAAGAAACTTGATACTTTGTTGATCAAGAAGAGGATGCCTTGGGCATCCCCAAGCTTTGAGGCTTGTACTTCTTGGATATGTCTTGGGGTGACATGTGAATCACCAAGCTTGAGATTTTTTCCATCCTTCATCTCAGCACATCATACTTATCTCCCTACACTTGAAAAGTTTCTCCACCTAAAACTTCTCCACAATCTTCATTAGTAACGTTAGTGTAATCGAAACAATAGATCCACTTGGTTCATTTTAAAAACAATTCTAACACTCCATTAAAAAATTAGCTACTATCACAATGTATTTTAAAACTCTTCCCCTCGAAAGAACACCAAAAGAAATAGGTTAAGACGCAAATGCAAATATTCGCAGAAAATCTGTCAAAACAAAACAGTCGGTAAAGATGATTTTTTTTTGAAAATATTTTGTTGCTCAATTAAAAAAGTGGAAAACTAATTAAAGTTAGATAACAACCTGGGGCATGTGCCCTAAACATATAAAAATTCCTCACATTCTTTAGAGATAATCAAGGTTTTTGGTGAAGCACAAAAATCTGTACAGAAAAAAGCAATCTCCCCGAAATCATACTAACTCTATATTACCGCTACTCTTGGCACAAATTTCAAAAAAAACATAAGGAGAGGTTTTTATAGAGGTAAAAACTTCCAATAAACAAAAAAACAAAACAAAAAGATAGAAGAAAACATAAAAATAACAAAGAAAAACAAAGTGGGTTGCCTTCCAGAAGCGCTTCTCTTTAACGCTTTTTAGCTAGGCACGAAGAAAGAATCAAGTATTTTCAATAGAATCATAGGTAGTACTCACAAGGGACTCAACATGTAACTTAATTCTTTTTCATATCAATAACAGTACCCACCGTGTGAATAAAAGGTCTCCCCAAATTAATAGGACAAGAAGTATTGCATTCAATATCCAAAACAAGGAAATCAATAGGGACATAATTATCATTTGCAATAATAAGAACATCATCAATCCTTCCCAAAGGTCTTTTAACAATAGATTCTATAAGATGCACTCCCAAAATACTCTCATCCAATGGTTTAAAATCTAGAATATCATATAAACTTATAGGCATAATAGAAGAACTTGCACCAAGATAAAAAAATCATTCCAATCAAAATAATTCACTCTTATTCTAATAGTGGGCTCCCAACCATATTGTAATTTCCTAGGAATAGAGGCTTCAAGTTTGATCATTTCTTCCTTAGCTTCAATGAGAGCATTAGTGATATGTTTAGTGAAAGCAATATTTATCTTATTAGCATTAGGATCTTTAGCTAATTTTGGTAAGAACTTAATAACATCATAGATTGTGCAATTTTCAATATCAATTTTATCATCCTCAAACATAGTGGGAAAAATTCTTCTAAATTCATATTATCCTCAATCCCACTTGCAATAATTTTCTTAGTAGAATTTTTTTCAAACTCCAAACTTTTGGGACTCCTTCTACCTAAAGTAATGACCTCTCCAATCACATTTTCTTTCACATCTACCTAAGGTTATGACCTCTCCAATTTTCTCAGTAGAAGTCTTTGATTATGAAAGTTTTCGCTTCTTCAAAAGGATGGATAGTATAAATTTTAACAGTCACACTTTTAGCAGCTTTTTCAGTAATTTCATCTTCTCTTTCTCCTCTAGAACGAATTTGAGCTAACATTTTTATGTCCTCATTTGTTTGTACTTGTATAGAATTTATAGGTTCAATTTTCTTAGCCTCAAGAGGTGTTTTTCTAATTTTTAAAATTTCTACATCATGAACAAGACTATCAACTTTCAACACAAGATTATCTAGTTTTGCAAGCCTTTCATCAACAATTTTACTGAAATATTTTTGTGAAGTGATAAATTCCTTACGCATGTTTGCAAGATCAGAGGTGGAACTTTTAGGATTATTGTAAACATCTCCATAAGAATTCCCATATGAATTACCATTATTATTAGGATATGTCCTATAGTTGTTACCACTAAAGTTATTTTTGTAAGCACGGTTGTTGAAATTGTTTCTAGCAATAAAATTCACATATTATTGTCATGAGCAACGAGAGAGTACAAGGGAATGTTATTAGGATCCATAGGAACTTGTTTAGCTAGCAAAGAAGTAGGCATATCAATCTTATCACTCAAAGAAGAGACCTCCTCAATATAATTTACCTTTTTAGCTGTTGGAGCCCTTTATATGTGCCGCTGGGAATAGTTTTTCATTATATCATCCAATAACTTATTTGCTTCACTAAAGTGAGGTTCATGAAGGTTCCTCCTGCATCTGAATCCAATAAATCCCTTGAAGAAATTTTAATCCTGCATAAATTTTTTGGACAACCATCCACGTAGGTAGTCCGTGTGTGGGACAATTCTTAACCATAGATTTCATTATTTCCCAAGCTTGAGCAAAATGTTTATTATATTTTTTTTCTAAATTTCATAATGTTACTCCTTAGCTGTTTTAATTTTTGCAGGTGAATAATACTTCAAAATAAAAGCATATTGGCATTCAGTCCAAGAATCAATGTTATTTTTAGGCTAAGACAATAATTATTCCTTAGCTCTTCCTCTTAAAGATAAAGGGAACAATATTAATTTTACAATATCACCATCAACTTCTTTATATTTTTGCATGTCACACAACTCATCATAGTTATTTAAATGAGAGACAACATCTTCTCAAATACCAGAAAATTGATCTTTCATGAAAAGATTCAACAATACAGGTTTAATTTCATAGGAATCTGCTGTAACAGCATGTGGATCAATTGGTCTGGATATAAAATCATTATTACTGGTACTAGTAAAATAACATAGATTAGTATCATTGGTAGCAATTATCTCATCCATAGACAATAGCACTGCAGTTTTCTCCCTAGGGGCAACGGCACATCCTCACCCCGCATGTTTCTGTCACTAAAGAGCAGGCAACAGGGAGGCATGAATTCACTATCTAGCATTAAACCCTCTCTTGGAGGCGAAAACAATTATGTTGCCAAGGTAACCAGAAACACTGGAGAGCATTGCAGGACAAGATTAAAGCTCCCTACAAATATAAGTAAAACATCTCAGATTGACATGAACAAAATAATCATAATCTCATATTTGATCGGATCCCAGCAAAGACAAGATGCAGAATTACACAACTCTCTATCATGTGAGGCAGATCACGAGACTCTAAACATGGAGGCATAGGAGAGAGAACAACCATCTAGATACTGCTCTGTACCCGTAGCCCCGAGATGTGCTACTCACGCATCTGTCTGGTGGCGATCATTGTGATGTAGAGGTCTACGGTGCGATTTCCCCCTCCGGCAAGGTCCCAGAGCAGAACTTCAAAAGCACTAGATTGGACTTTCGAGGTGACGGCGCCTCTCCGTATGTTCGTGGATAATAAGTTCGTCCATGTTTTTTTTAGGGTTAAAGGTAATATATAGGCGAAGAGGTGGCGCGACGCGGTGTCCAGGGCAACCAGGTGCCCACCAGGCGCGGCCAAGGGAGGGGCCGAGCGTGGCACTCTCCTGGTGGCCCTCTAGCATCCCTTCGGGTCTCCTTTGCACTCCGACTTCGTTCCGGGTAAAAAATTATCTTCCTTGAATTTTCATCCCTTTCCGAGAATATTTCGTTCATAACTTTTCTGAATTTAAAAAACAGCACCTGGCCTAGGCCATCTTGTTAATAGGTTAGTCGATGAAAACATCCAAAAAACGAATGAAAACATGTTAAAATATGATAATAGTATAAGGTATTGGATAGAAAATAAGAATGGAGCATCAAAAAATTTAGATACGTTTGCGATGCATAATCGCCCGATTGAGCGAGTACTCGGCCACATGGTGTGCGGAAGCGACGGATCTATGGGTGTGCGAGGTTAAATTCTCACAGGCGGCTTGTGCAAGGTGGTAGATATGGGTGGTGGTGGCGGCGGAATGGAGCGGGATGAGAACCGAATCGAGCCCTTCGTGCGGTAGAAATAAAGGCCAGAGGGCTCGATTTGCAGACCGTTGAAAAGCTTTTACGGGCTGACGCGACCGTACCAGGACTGTTCTGTCCCAAAAATGGCCTCAGCTTGTATAGTCGCCGGATTTTTCAGTTTATCCTTTATATGGGTACTACTAAAAAATGGTCTTAAAGCCACGGTCGACGAAAGCAGGTCGGCACCACCGCATGAGGAACCGACTTGATTTCTTCGTCCCGGATTGATCTCGTCTCCCTAAATTTATTTGGCAACCTCACCTAGGTGGCTAGTTATGAAAGCTCTAGTCTAGGCTCCACGCCCTGACACGAGGGCAACTGATGTGCAAGCGATGGCCATGGGCGATGGAGACCCAAGAGATCTAGCGCATCCTTCGGACCACCGTAACATCTAGCATCCCATGCAGCAACGCCTAGGCCCAACTGCATATGGCACCCGCAAGTGTCATAAGGCGGCGACCTTGACTCGAGCTGGCGGTTGCTTGTCGGGCTTGACATCAACTTATAGAAGGCAACTATAGGTAAGGTTCCTACTATATTTCCGAATTTGCCCAGTTTTACATTAATTTCGATAAGTTTCAACTCAATTTAGTACTCCCTCCGATCCATATTAATAGGTGCTAAGGGCATCTCCAGCCGTCCCCCAGAGCCCCCCCAAGCGGCGTTTTTGGCGCCGTTTCGCGCCAGTCGCCCCCCCGGAATCGATTTAGCGCCGCTTTCCGCCGTTTTTCGCGTCGTTTGGCGCCGCCGAACCCAGGCCGAACCCAGCGCGGAAGACGATTTCCATCTCTTTTTTCGGCGCTTCCCTCCACTTTCCCCCCACATGTACCTCTCCCCCCGGTCCATTCCCGCCATTTCCCCCCGCACCCGAGATCTACGCGCCATGGCTCCCGCTCGATTTACAGGACCCCGAGCCGCCGCCGCCGCCGTCTCCATTCCCGCGGCCTCCGAACCGGCCAAGAAGCCGTGCAAGCCAAGAGCACCGAAGGAGCGACCACCCGGCATGTCGAACAAGGAGTGGATCGCC
The DNA here is from genome assembly GCA_028641055.1 of Alopecurus myosuroides. NCBI lineage: Eukaryota > Viridiplantae > Streptophyta > Magnoliopsida > Poales > Poaceae > Alopecurus > Alopecurus myosuroides. Next base: position 34,513,913 of record CM054061.1, read on the forward strand.
GAGAGGTCGCGGCTGGAGACGGCCAACGTCAAGCGCCGGGGTAGGGAGGCGGCGCAGCGGCAGAGGCAGCTCATGGCGCAGCTGCAAGCGGAGGAGCAGGCCGCCGCCGAGGAAGACGAGCTGGAGGACGAGGAGGAGGAGGAGGCGCCAGACGAGCCACCTACGCCGGCCGCGGCGCCTCTCGCCAAGAAGAAGAGCCCTTTCGGCCCACGGTTCGCCGGCTGGAAGCAGTCGCCGTCGCCGTCGTCCCGCATGTCACCGCATCCGCCGCCAGCGTGGTTCGTCGAAGGCGATTCGCTGGGAGGTTTCAACCCCAACCTCACCTTCCCCTACCACCCGCCGATGATGTATGGCAACGCGCCGGGCTACGCAGCTTCCCCATCCCACCGCCGTGCGATACTCGCCGGACTTCAGCCCCAGGACAGCTACATGGAGGAGATCATCGCGTCCGGCTCGATGGCGGCGGCGGCGAGCCAGGGCTTCCTCGATGGCGGCGGCGAGTTCTTCACGCAGGTCGGTGGCGACTACGGCGAAGGCGGCTCCGGCACGCAGGCGACGGAGGAGCAGGGCGAAGACGACGACGCGGACGAGACGCCCGTGATACTAGAGGGGACAGATCCGGCCGGCGAAGGACGGAAGCGCCGTGGCCCTGGGCATCCCCGCAAGGAGCCCAAGGTGCCCCTGCCCCCCGCCGAGCCTCGCATCAAGTGGCTGAACAGGGAGGACTCGCTCCTCGCCGAGGCGTGGAAGACGGTGAACATGGACCCGATCGTCGGCGCGAACCAGCACGCCGACAACTACTGGAAGCGGGTGAAGACGGCGTACGACGAGCGCCGCATGATCGATCCCTACTACGCCCCATGCGTCCTCGACCGCGGCCATAAGGCCATGGCGAACCATTGGGCCAACATCCAGGCGTCGTGCAACAAGTGGCACGGCATCCAGGAGGAGATCTCGGCGAGGCCGCAGAGCGGCGCCAACCGCGAGATGGAGATCGTCCGCATGCTCGAGGCGTACAAGAACGACGAGGGATCCGACTTCAAGTTCCTCCACATGTTCGTCCTCATCGAGAATTGCGAGAAGTGGGCGGAGGTGCGTCGCTCGATCGGCAAGGGCAAGGAGTACGTCCCCGACGCGGTGGTTGCGTGCGCGTCCGAAGGGCGTCCACCGATGGGCCACAAGAAAGCCAAGCTGGCTAGGGACGGCGCGCCCGCAGCGGCAAAGCTCCAGGCGTCCATCGAGACCTGCATCGCCGACGCTCAGGTCCAGGCCGGCAAAAGGGAGGAGGTCTCCAAACAGCGATGGGCGGCGCTCATGGCCAACTCGCAGGTCAAGATCGACCTCCTCCGGACCGGCACCGCGGCGAAGAAGAGGAACAACGACCTCGCCTTCCTCACGGGCGGCGACCCGACCGCGATGACCCCCGAGGTGAGAGCTTGGTTCCTGGCACAGTGCAACCTCATCCTGACCGACATCAGCACGCCCCCGGCCCCGACATCGTCCGGTGGCGCCAGCTACACCACCGCGCCGACAAGCCCGAACGCCGACCAGGAGGATGCCGCCGTCGACAAGGACGCCCAGCCCGTCGTCGACCTAGAGAATGGCGAGCCCGTCGTCGACAAGGATGACGCGCCCGCTGTCCGCTCCGACGCCGTCATCGACCTGGATGCTGCGCCGAGCTCGCCGTCTGCTCCGACGCCGGCCGACGCGTCTGCCTGATCGCCTACGTCTGCCAACGCCGCGCGCGCCCGTCTGTGTGATTCGATCTGAACTATATTTGATCGCCCACCTGTGGTGTTTTTTGTAATATGATCGCCCGAAACTATGGCTGCCGATCGCCGAACTAAGGCTCTATTTTTTGGGGGCGAGAAGTGAACTTTCGAATGATATCGGTGCTTTCTTTTCTGGTCCGCCGAACGGCTGGTGAAATCGTCCCCCCCAGGTTTTGGTGCGGGCCGACGCTACCGCTAAAAAGCGCCGATCTGAAACCTGGGGGGCGAACGACTGGAGATGCCCTAAAGTGGATGTATCTAACAATAAAACATGTCTAGATACATACACTTCAGCACCTATTAATATGGATCGGAGGGAGTACCATTAAATTCTCAACTTGAAATAAACTGCATGTGTTCATCAATGTCTAATAGTTTGAATCGCCATGGGTTGAAGTATTGATTAAATATTAATTGAACCACCATGTGACATACATACACATATATAAACAGCCTAGAAAAAGGAACGAAAACCTCCCTGCCGATGAGAGCTGCGGTCCGCCACACCTCCAATGCTCTAAGGTCTGACGGAGGCGGGAGGACCGGCGGCTTGGCCGGCAGGAGGGACGGACCTTTTTGGATGGCCTCCTTGATTTGTATTTTTTTTTCCGTAAGTAAATATCCTCATATATCTACCGCAAAAGAGTTGAAATATTTCTACGAAATTCTTCCACTAAAAATCGTGCAGCAACGGGCAGAGAATCCTTAGGTTTTTGTAGGTAAAGAGGCTGCTTTTTTTTGGTTTTTTTTAGGGGAGGCAAGAGGCTGTTCTAATTTGACAACGGTCTGAACGGCCTGGGCTTCTCGTGGTGGCCCGGAAATCCCAGCTCGCGTTTAGGGGAGGCAAGAGGCTGTTCTAATTTGATATTGCTCTAAAAAAAGTACCGTTAGCGCATCTGTACGTACGAGCCGAGCTCACAACGGATTCGTCAAAACACGGAAGAAACTTGAACTACACTCCGAATCGTAATATCATTTGAACTCCCAGTCTATTTATACGCCGCGTCGGCAAGCAAACGAGATTATCCTGAAGCGCGCACGTATCCGTCGACCGACCGGCTACGTAGGCAGGAGACGAGACTGACACGCACGCGCGGATCGATAGCGATTTCACCGGCTCCGTCCCTGAATCGATCTTGCTCGGAGTCGCCGTCGGACACGAGCGGCAGCGACGACGAGACCCATCTGGCGGGAGATGGAAAGAAAGTAGAGCCGGGGGTGGCGTCTGTGTCCCTGAAACTGAAAAAATTTCTGCGGAAAACGCCGCCTGAGTACCTGACGCTGACGCTCAACGCCTAGCTCACTACTGGAAACTGGCACTTCGCCGTATATCAGAAAAACTCGGCGAAGACCTAAAAATACTCGGCGTCGTCTTTGCCAAGTGTTACACTCGGCACACAGGACTCGGCGTAGTTCATCTCGGCAACCGAAAGTTCGCCGAGTGTCAAAACGCGAGCTGCTCGGCAACTTCTTTGCCGAGTGTTACAGGGTGCACTCGGCATAGTATCCTGGAACAGGTCCGTTCCTTAGTCCCATAACGGAACGGTGCTCGAATCTTTGCCGAGTGCAACACTCGGCAAAGAACCTGTGACCAGGCGTCCCCAGTAGCGCCACGTGTCCTCTACGCCGAGTGCCAGGACACTCTGCAAAGAGGCAGACCCTGTACGCCGAGCGCCATCTTTGCCGAGTGCCATTTCGCCGAGCACGCTGGCTCAGCCGAGTGGGCTCTACGCCGAGTGCCGCGGACACTCGGCAAAGCGCAGAAACCTTACGCCGAGTGTCTCTATTTGCCGAGTGTCGCTTCGCCGAGCGGGCTCACTACACCGAGTGGGGTCTATGCCGAGTGCTGCGACACTCGGCATAGTCCCCTCCCATGTACGCCGAGCCTCTGTTTGCCGAGTGTCGCACTCGGCAAAAAAGTTGCCCAGGCGACCAAATGGCACCTGGGAGCCTTTGCCGAGTGTTATTGTGGCCACTCGGCAAAGGCGTGCTCCCAGGTGCCATTTGGTCGCCTGGGCAACCTCTTTGCCGAGTGTAACACTCGGCATAGTGACCATACAGGTCTTTGCCGAGTGTTACACTCGCCAAAGACGTTGCAATTTTAACAGCAGCTGGCTGCATTTGCTATATTCTCTGCAATCAAATCACAAATCACATATTTTTCAAATGTTTCAGTACCAGAATACTCAAAACAGACATATTTGCAACAAAAATAGCAACAAATGCATAATATACTTCGTATTTAGCTCCACAAACACAGAACACACATATTTGCACCAAAATAGAAACAAATGCATAATATACTTAATATTTAGCTCCACAAACACAGAATGCATGACGCAAAGGTTTAAACGTCATCCTACACGCATCCTAAGTAGTTCAAAAGTTCACAAGTTCAATATGGCCTATGGCAGACAGTTTCATCATCGTCTATGGAGCCACAACAATGACGGAGGTCTACGGAGCCGACTGGTCTCCGTCAGCTCGATCTCCGTCGTGGTCCATGTCGTTCTGGGTTCCCGATGATGAAGCATTTCCCTATAAAGATCCATATTAGTCGACTAAGCTGGAAAAATGAATCAGTTAACAAGCTGCAAGCCAACTTACCAAGTTGAGGTTGAACGGCGGTAGAGGAGGTAGAGGAGGAGCTGATGGATCCCGTGGAAGAGTGCTGACCATCTGCAAAGATCAAAAGAGATAGATCGGTGAGTTTACACGCATATAATGATGAATGGAACTAAAAGGGTGAAAAAAAATACCTACATCATTGCCTGCATCCATGCATGCTGGCTACTCATCTACGTCTCCATTCTGTGGACCTTCTCTTGTGCCTCCATCGCAATCCTCTTGTTTTCATCAACTTCATCCTACGAGATGTTTAATGTCAATAATTGTGCAACGCAAACAAGATATACAGGTGCTGAAGAATGATTGTACCTGCATAGCGGCGATGGCATCTAGTCCTGGCCGTGGGCGGCGGTCGATAGAGGGCGATGAGCTAGTGGACCTCGCACGGATCTGGGAGAGTGTGGCTGTACCTGTGGTATCGAAGGCGCCATTGGCGAAGGCAAATATGCCGTTCCTTCGACCCTCTCCCGCAACCATAGCAACCTGTGGATCATAGGTGGCCGTGAAGGGGTCACAGTCAGGGCCGTGCTTCTCCTTCATCTTCTCGACGTACGCGTCCCACTTCTTGCCGGTTTGCTTGTTGATCCACTGCTGATCAGCCGGTACATCCGGTTTCAGCACCTTGGGGGTCCGGGTCCTACGGAAGGCCTGCATGCGAGTGATCTCATTGCCCTTCTCGGCCTACAATTGAAAGCAGAAGTATATTAGCACAAGCTATAAAGTTACAAAGAACATTGCATTGAAAAGGAAAAATATGAACGGTTATTTACCTCTCTCTGGACGATGCCGGTGAGGGTGAGGCCGCCTTGACGGTGTCCCTCGCCTAGCAGAAGACGCCGGGCCCAGCACGCGGCGTGTTCCGCCTTGTCGAATCCCTGACTCAACAAATCCATTCGGTGAACCTATCGGGTTTCGATTAGGAGAACCCATGAGCGCTGGTGGAATCGTCGGCTAGACAGGGGGCGAGATTTACCCAGGTTCGGGGCCCTCGTAGAGGTAAAACCCTTACTCCTTCCTCTTGTCGATATGTATTGAAGATTAGATCGGTTACAATGGTGGTGCTCGAATCGAGCGTAAGGTCTCGAGTTCAAGGCTTTTGGTCGTGCGGTATTGCTTGGTCTTCTCCGGGGGGCTCTCCTGGCCTTATATAGATGGCCAGGTCTCGAGTCCCACCCGGAGAAGACTCGAACTCTAGCTAGGTCGGTTACATGTTTCCTAGCTTAACCCGCAAGTTAGTGCGGGTGGGCTTCACGTGGGCCTTCTGGAGTATTCCAAGGGCTCCTCTTCTTGGGCCTTCACCTTGGGCCTGAGAGGGGGTGTCCTTATTCGCAGGGTCCAGGATCCATATCTTCGTCACGCCTTGTACCCGTCGCTCACCCACTTCGCGACCATCACCTTATAGCAAGGCATCTTGTTGGCCAGCCACTGAGGCACCACATGTTTGAAAAAATTAGAGCCACGTGAGACACCCGGCGGCCATATACGAATAACTTTAAAGACTATGTCCTTACCTTTAAGTATTGGACCTCGGACATGTGAATCTATCGGGCGTCCTTCTTGGACAACGTGGTGTTCAAGTATTTGGCGTAGAACTTAACCACACGCAGCACACGCGCCTCGTAGTGCATGTCACGGATAAGCTTCTTGGCCATCTTGATCAGCACAGCCGTGGCCCTACCCTCTTCCCCCTCGACGCAGGTGAAGTAGTCCTACAACCATTGCAGAAATTGAAGACATTAGCACGATATATATATATTTCACGAAAGATATTGCCCTAAAACCATTTAGCATTGGAAAATATACAAACCCAGAAATCTGAAATCACCCGAGTGCCTAAGTGGTCGTACACCCGGCCCCACCTGTCCTCCACATCAGGCACCTGCTCATAGTGCTTCCAGGAAACCGCTGGCTCCTCCTTGCCATCCAGGGTGACCAAGCCTGGGAAATGCTTCTTGCAAAGAAGCCCAAGGATGCCGCTCATGGGCCGTGGTGGCCTGGCCCCCACATACGCCAAGGACCTGCACGTGCACAAAAGAAAAACAAGCTAGTTATGTTTTGATGAAAAATTAATATAGCAAAAATGTAGCAACGATGATTAACAGTCACTTACGTGTCTCCGTCCGGTCTGACCAAGTGGTGCCGGTGGGGGTATGGCGGCTCAGGTAGCCTCGTGGGCCCGCGCAGAAAAGGTTTCTTGTCCGCGGGCCACACTTTCCCTAGCTTGGGGAGCGGGTGTGCGAACAAGTCCTCGTCCTCCTCGGACTCCGGGTCCGAAGGCTGCTGCTCCTCCTCCTCGTCCCCGTCAGACCCCTCCTTGGCGTCTGACCCCTCCTGCTCGTGCTCCTCCTCCTCCTCCTCCTCCTCCTCATCCTCCTCCACCTCCTCCTCGTCAGAAGAAGTAACCTCGGGCAAGGGGCTCTGTGAGCGAGGAGCCCGGTGCGAACCACGCCCCCCTGAGCCACGGGCTGGGGCTCTCCGTGAGCTAGAAGTCCCGGACGTGCCCGCGCCGGGCACCGGAACCCGCCGTCGCCCTATCAATGTGCTCGTGCCATCCGCAGATCTGGCGTACAAGCCCACCAACTTGGCCTTCTTGGGGGCGGTGCGCTTTACCCCCTTGGCCGCCTTGGAACCCGCCATGTTTCACCTGTTATGACACAAGAGGGAAACCGATTAGTACACATGATAACAAATGTTAAAAAGTTAAATAAACAAAGAGTGATTCATACAAAGCATATTATGTACATGCAAAAATAAATTAAAGCGCAATTAAAATATGAAAGTGTGACAATTTCACCTTTTCTGTACTTAAATATCTAAATATAAACTAGCAGAAGCGCTCATCGTAACCACGGGCTGCTTAAAATTCTGACATTTGTCATGTGTACGATATTCTGCTGAAAATCTCCTCCCATGAGCTTGAAAAAACCTGATCTTGTTCACGTCCATGTGCTCCCAGTAGTAGTGCTCTTGCCACTCCCTGCACTGTTATTTTGGTGTGATCCAAAATAACAGTGCATGGAGTGGCAAGAGTACTACTACTGGGAGCACATGGATGTGAACAAGATCAGGTTCTTCAAGTTTATGGGAGGAGATTTTGAGCAGAAAATCGTAACTGCTTGGAGACTCTAATCACCATGACAAATGACAGGATTTTAAGCACAGAAAAGGTGAAATTGTCCTCGCCAGGATAACAAGTAATGTAATAGCAATAAGAAGTTCGGAATAGAAAAATATTACAAGCTATAAGTTTCGAAGTGGCACACAAATAGTGAAAACTAAATGCTAATTATACATTGACGGTTACATAGTTGGAACACAAATGGTTCAGAACCCATTGTCTACATCCTTGGGATCATAACTTGGACTGGGATCATCATCATCGTCGCTATCACGAGTGTACCACCACTCTTCCATGTAGGTCGATGGTGGACCGCTCGGCTCCTCAACATCGGGTATTTGGAGACGTTCCAGTAGTTCCACGTGCTTAGAGTTAAGAACAGCTAGATCGTCGTCTTGCTCACTCTCGGCGCCCATGACATCATCACCGTCATCTTCTACCATTTCGTCAATTTTGGGTAAGTCGATGCTGAACCGGACGGTGAGCCCATCGTCGTCCTCTTGATAGAACTATCCCTCATAGGTGATGGGGTTTATGCGCTGGTGGTAATCTTCATCGTTTGGAGGAGGTGGTCTGTTACGCGGTGGCACCATGATCACCACATCCCACCCCTGGAGACGTTTTATAGTTTTGCATGGGTAGGGGAGATAGAATACTTGGGTGGCATGTTGTGCAATGATGTAGACATCATCTCCCCCATAGAAAGATGCTCGTTCAATTTCGATCAATCCAATTTCAGGATTTCGTCTCACTCTCGTTGGATCGAACCAATGGCATTTGAACACAACCGGGTTCTTCGTGCCGAAATGGAAATCGAGCTCATAAATTCCCTCGATGATGCCGAAGTAATCACCACCGGCCTTCGTGAAGACCCCGAAATTATTTGTCTTCCGGTTCGGCCGTTTCTCATCGTAAGAACGGGTATGGAAGCGATACCCATTCACATCGTAAGATGTGAATGTCTTGAGGGAGTAGGTGAAGCTGCGGGCAAGTTGCCTTAACTCGGGACTCATTTCCTTGTCGGTTAAAGCCTACAAGGTCAATAGGAATGTTACTTAAAGCTAAGATCGTCTTAAAATATGTCCCACTAGAAACCATGTAAGATAGAGTGTTACTTTTGTGGCGAACCAACTAATGAAACCGCCGCCTCCTTTGCCACCCTTCTTAAAAATAGTCGTCTTCTCGTCGTAGGTAGGTTCTCGGGAATGATGTTTCCAGGTTTCTTTCTCAAATAACCTAGGTGTGGAATGACAAAAATCGGAGTTAGACACAAACTATGGGAATGAAGCTTGTGAAAAGAAGGTGTTGAGCACTTACTCAATGTAGGGCTTTACTTCCGCCGTGTTCTTCAAGACACACGAGAGAATAGCCGTCCACTGTTCATGTGAGTCTACTTGCTCTTGCTTCGCGCCACTTGATCTGCCACCAAGCCCTGCAAGTATGCTAAGCTCGGGTGCATCCGCGGAGTTGGGGTCATTATTGTACCGAGAAAATGGATTATGACGAGTGGGAAGACTTTCATGATAGTACTTTGTCGTAAAGTTTGCCACCTCCTCGTTGAGGGTTGCCTCACATATGGATGCTTCGATGCGACATTTGTTCGTGCTTTTCTCTCTAAGTTTCTTCTGCTCTCTCTCGGTTGAAAACATCCATCGGTACTGCATAGGGCCACCCAATCGTGCCTCTTCAGCGAGATGCAAGAGCAAGTGTTGCATCGGATTAAAGAAGCCGGGAGGAAAGATCGCCTCTAGGTCCACCAGTAAGCCGGCAACTTGTTCCTCCAACTTAGCAACCACAGCTCGGTCTAATTCCTTGGCACAAAGCTGGCGAAAGAAAAAACTCAACTTGGCTAGCACTAGCCAAATTTCCTCATCAACGTATCCTCGAATCATGACAGGAATGATCCGCTCAATCCATATGTGGTAGTCATGACTCTTGAGCCCTGTTATCCGAAGCCCTGCAAGATTCACACCCCTCATTATATTAGCTGCGTACCCATCAGGGAAGAAGAGACAGTCCAAGATCCACTGGAGAACTTCCTTCCTTTGGGCCCTAGTCAGGCAGAAAGGGGCCACTGGCTTCGTCCACGTTTTTTTGGTTTTGGTGGGAGGCTTCATGTTTAAATGTTCCCTGTCACATAGCTCCTCTTGATCAACTCTTGCCTTAACGTTATCCTTCGTCTTCTCAAGATCCATAAGTGTTGCCCAAAGGGCCTCGGCGATATTTTTTTCCGTGTGCATGACATCAATGTTATGTGGAAGAAGAAGATCCTGCATGCAAGGGAGCTTCCACAGGCATGAGATGTGAGTCCACTGGTGCCACTCTCCATATCGCAGAAAGCCAGTCCCCTCGGCATTGAGCTGCAGACTTTCTAGCTGAGCCTTCACGTCTACACCGGTCATCAAAGTTGGTCGTGGAGCATCGACAGCTACATCTTTCGTCCACTTCTTTTTATTTTGCCGGTATTTGTGACCAAGACGAAGGAACTGACGATGTTGGTCAAAGCATGAGTATTTTCCACCCTTTTTGAGCCAAACGAAAGTTACAACCTGGTAGCACACCGGACAAGGCCACTTCCCATGAGTGCACCAGCCGCAGAATATCGCGCGAGCCGGAAGGTCATGCAGGGAAGTGAAGTACCAAACATACATATCGAAGTGCTTCTTTTCTGTGGCGTCGTATGTCCGTACCCCGGTGTTCCAAGCAATGAGCAGATCATCTACCAGCGGCTCCATGAACACGGATATATTCTTCCCTGGATACTCAGGCCCTGGAATTATCAGCGACAGGAACATGCACTACTAGGAAAATGGCTATAGGAGTGATGATACCCGTGACGCACTAGAAGAATGGCACGTCACGCCTATTACCCGTGGCGCACCATCATTTGGTGCGTCGCGCCTAAAGACATACCCGCGGCGCACCAAACATAAGGCGCGTCGCGCCTATGTGTGGGCCGGGGTGGCGAGCCTCCGAGGCATACCCGCGACGCACCTAGGCAGTGGTGCGTCACGGCTATGTTGGATACCCGCGGCGCACCTGCCAGTGGTGCGTCACGGCTATCTGTTCCACGGGTACAATCTATAGACGTGACGCACCACTTGTAGGTGCGCCGCGGGTATCCAACATAGCCGTGACGAACCGCTGCCTAGGTGCGTCACGGGTATACTTGGGACGAATTTAAGTGGTTGGGACCACCCCCCACCTCCCATCCCCCCATATCTCCACCCCATTTTAGATCTGGTCGCCCCCCACCTCGTCACCACCCCATTTCCTCCATTTTCCCACCATTTAAAACTTATTTAACCTATTTTATTTGATATATATGTGAGGGGAATCTAGTAAACATTTCTCTCCACCCCCATCTCTCACTTTATTACCACTTTCCCTTCCATCTTTTCACTTTCTATAGCCACATACAAACGTACGCTCTCGGTCTCGTGTCGGAAAGATCTATAGTTGGTGAGTTGTTGGAGGGATATGTATATGTGTTGTATGTATGTGTGTTGATCTCGCTAGATCTCTCATAGATCGATCTCGCTCGGTATCGGCGTGCGTCGTCACAAAAGATTCATATGGTTGCATATATACATATGTGAAATTGTGTTGCGTATTTTTGATGAAATTTGTGGATGTCTTAAAAATGAGTTGACATGTGTTGCCAAAATGTTGATTCATTTCCATTTCGGCGACCACGCACTCCGAGAATGTCCTATTTTTAGCATAGGTCATGCCGAATTTTTCCGTCGACGACCATGCATGCATCATCCATATATTACGTAATTTGATTCTAATTAATTTTTCATTTGATCTTTTTTTACTATGCAGGCAACCATGCATATAAGCACGGGCACCGTGGCTAGATTTATGAAACATGCGACGGACGAAATGTTTCGAAATAGCATGACGGAGATAAGATGTCCTTGTCGAAGATGCAAACTGAAACACTTGATCAGATACGATTCTGGTGACTTGGAGTCGCACCTTATCCGTCGTGGTTTCATGGATGGCTACACTCTTTACCCGACAAGTGATGAAGATGAAGAGTCGCCCGGACATGATGAAGGACATGATCATAATCAAGACGAAGGACATCGTGATGAAGATGTCGGACATGATCATAATCAAGACGAAGGACATCATGATGAAGATGTCGTGACATTGTCGTCGGACTGGGTGCGGGACCCTCATGTCCAAGCTCTGCTTCTCAAGGAGACTAGCAATACCAGAGCTGCTGCTAGAGAGAAATCGAAGCTGTCGCAACTGGAGATAGACGCCGTTACTCCATTGTATGAAGGATGCGTGAGCGAGGATACCCGTCTGAACGTAACGTTAAGGACCCTCGAGATGAAGACAAAACACCGATGGACCGATGCGAGCTACGATGAGAACATGGCATTCTGGCACGGCCGTCTTCCCACGGGGAACAAGTGTCCAACGAGCATCGAGGAGGCGAAAAAAGTCGTGTGCCCTCTGGATTTACCTCACGTGAAATACCATGCTTGCATTAATGACTGCATCATCTATCGGGGCGCGGACGCGGAGAGAACCATATGCCCGGTGTGCGACGCAACTCGATACAAGACAGGGAAGAAGGCCTCTCCTCAAAAAGTGGTGTGGTACTTTTCGATAACTTCCCGTCTGCAGCGGTATTTCGCAGACCCCACACAGGCGAAGCTCATGCGATGGCACGCGGAAAGGAAGAAGCCAGAAGAGCATGATGGAATTGATCCGGAGAAGGATGACACGATGCTGACACACCCCTCAGATGCTAGCCAGTGGAAGGCGCTAGACATCGAATACCCTGAATTCGGCGACGATCCAAGGAACATCAGGTTGTGCATGAGTACGGATGGATTAAATCCTTTTGGCAACCAGAGCAGCACCCATAGCACCTGGCCCGTGTTTGTATGTATATACAACCTACCCCCTGGTTGTGCTTGAAGAGGAAGTACATACAGATGAGTATGCTTATTCAAGGGCCGAAACAACCAGGTAACGACATCAATCTGTATGTCCAGTTGTTGGAAGAGGAGCTGGCCACGTTATGGGATGAGCCAGCCAATACGTGGGACGCCTATGGAGAAACGTTTTTCCCAATGAGAGCCGCGCTCATCACGACGGTGCATGACTACCTCAGTTACGGATATGTTACGGGGCAGGTGGCGCACGGATTATGTGCATGCGTTAGGTGCATGGATGATACTACGTATCTTCAGCTAGAGAGAAACCCCGGGTCTTTGAAAACCGTGTTCTTGGGGCATCGAAGGTGGCTTCGCAAGGATGACCCGTGGATAAAACGCAAAGATCTGTTCAACAATGAAGTTGAGATGCGAAGAGCCCCACGTCAAAGGAGCGGCGAGGAAATCGACGAGCTGTTGAAGAACTGGAAAGAGTGCCCTGCGCCGGGAAAGAAGCGAAAGGCGCCGGCGCCGTTGGAGGGTGTATGGAAAACAAGGTCTGTTCTCTGGGGCCTGAGGTACTGGAAGATTCTCCGCACACCCCACTGCCTTGACCTCATGCATATCACGAAAAACGTGTGCGAGAGTCTGCTTCGCACCCTGCTCAACATGCCGGAGAGGACCAAAGATGGGCCGAAAGCAAGGAACGACTTGAGATTTTTGAATATCAGGGGCGAGCTCCACGGAGGAAAACCGGATGATGATGACGATGATGATGACGATGTGTTAGATGGTACGGAAGGTCGCCGCAAGGGCAAAAAGGCCAAGAAGACGGAATATTACTGTCCCCCTTCGTGCTTCACGCTATGCGAGAAGGAGATCGACCAATTCTTTAAGTGCCTCCTTGGAGTCAAATTTCCTTACGGTTATGCGGGGAAGATAAGCAGATACCTAGACGTACCAAAGCAGAAGTTCAGCGGGATGAAGTCTCACGACTGTCACGTGATGATGACGCAGATACTTCTAGTTGCAATTAGAGGGATAATGGACGAGCACGTCCGCGAAACGCTGTTTGGACTCTGCAACTTTTTTGACGTCATCTCTCGAAAGTCGATTGGCGTGAAGAAACTCGCAAGGCTACAGGAAGAGATTGTGGTGATACTATGCGAGCTTGAGATATACTTCCCGCCAGCATTCTTCGATATTATGGTGCATCTCCTTGTCCATGTCGTGGATGATATCATCCAGCTCGGGCCGCCGTTTTTACACTCCATGATGGCGTTCGAAAGGATGAATGGTTATATCAAAGGATACGTCCGCAACAGGGCCCGTCCAGACGCAAGCATTGCCAAGGGCTTTCTGACAGAGGAGTGCATCTCGTTCTGCACGAATTTTCTAGACAAAGATGAGAACCCTGGTCTGCCCGTAAACAGGCACTTTGGCAGGCTCGGTGGATGGGGACACCGCGAGGGCCAGCGCGAAATGAATGTCGACTTTCAGGGCCGACGCAACGACTTTGACAGAGCAAACCTAGTCGCGCTACAACATCTAACAGTGGTCGATCCTTGGTTGGAAAAGCACAAATTGCTAATCGCGAAGTATTACAGTGACCGGGGACAACATAGGACCGAAGCAGAAATAATCAGAGAGCACAACATCCATTTCACACAGTGGTTCAGGGAGAAGATTATGACCGATCACCCGGAGACGCCTTATTCTGAAGAAGAAAAACTCATACTCACATTGTCACAAGGCCCCGCACATAACCTCATGACATATCAGGCATACGATATCAATGGTTACACATTCTACATGGCAAATAAGGACCGGAACTGCGAATACCAGAACTCGGGGGTAACGATGGAATCATTAACATGTGACGTCAAGGAAAGATACTATGGTAGGATCGACGAGATATGGGAACTCGACTACTGCGGAGAGAAGGTGCCAATGTTCCGTGTCACATGGGCAAAGAGCGTCAGGAAAGAAGGACAATATTTCACCACCATGGTCATACCTGAAGCCAAATCCGGCACGAATGTCACCGCAAAAAATGAGCCATGGGTCTTGGCTAACAAAGTGGACCAATGCTTCTTCATTACTGACCCGACAAGGCCTAGCCGTGTTGTCGTGCGGAGAGGCAAAAGAAGCATCATCGGAATGGATGGAGTAGCCAACGAGCAAGACTTTGACCAGTACGGCGACCCGAAAATGGAAGATGACAACGACGATGGAACGAAATACACAACAAGAAGAAGCAGGACAACGCTACCTACGGGTTGCCCATTCCACCGAAGAAGTCACGGTGTTCCGGGACTGAATTACTCAACCGCGACAAAGAAGGGAAAGAAAATTGTAAAACGCTAGCTCTAAGAACAACGATATATGTGTCGTGTGTTTGCATGCATTCGAGGAAGTGATGACAATGTATGATGATGTATTTTATATGTATGCACTAAGATGTGATGTTTAAATTAGTCAACACATTATTTAATTTTTTGCTTTGAAATTTAATTGTGTTATTTGAAATTATTTAATGATGTTTAAATTAATCAACACATGATTTGAGATCTTATTTTGAAATTTATATTGATTTACATGAATTCATGTTGTTTTCTAAAATTATTCAAAAAATGGGTGTGGGGGGATTCGAACTCGGGTGTTCAGGAACAACACAGTCAAACCACTGGGCTAAGTAAGCAGTTGTGATACAAAGAGGCAATGTGTCGTTTTGAACATACTCTGCGCATAAGCGCGGCGCACCTTTCTGCGGTGCGTGACGACTAAGCTATACGTGGCGCACATCTCTGCGGTGCGTCACGGCTAAGCTATGCGTCGCGCACGTCCCTTAGGTGCGCCACGGCTATCGAATGCACGGCGCACAAAGCTTAGGTGCGCCACGGCTATTAGCGGACATAGAGGTAGATCGAGGGGCGCTGTTCCCCTTCTCTTCTTCTCCCCGTTCGATCCCCTCCTTCTCCCCGTTCGCCGCCACCCATCTCTCCACCGTAGACGCGCACCTTCTAGCCGCCAGCACTAGCCTCAAGCCACCAGCCCTAGCCTCACACCCTCTAGCCGCCCACACGCCGCCGCCACCACCCCATCGTCGCGCCCGGCCCAATCCCGCGTGACCTAGCTAGGAGGAGGAGCGAGGGAGGAGGAGGAGCGCCACGCCGTCCACGTCTGCATCGACCGCGGCCTAGGAGGAGGAGGGCCGTGACCTAGGAGGACGAGTGCCGCGCCGTACCCGTCTGCATCGACCGCGGCGCCGTCAAGGCCGCCATCTTCTTCCCTCGACACCGTCTTCTTCGACGCCGTCCACCTACAGGGTAAGCCCCCTCTTCTCCCTCGCTCTGCCTCTCCTAGGTCATGCTTGATTCCCTTTAGCCACCTGTAGGATGTATTAGCTGATGTTGCGAACGTTTCTCGATCAAAACCGAGCCTTCTTTGGTATTTGTAGCCTGTAGCCTATTTGGAAAAAATCAGATGCTGAAATGTCGACCCTGGCTCTCACACAAGATTGTTCTAGGACTCAGACTGTAAAGGATTCTTCCTTGCTTGTGCTGTAGCTATTGCCCTTCTTACAGCAAGTACAACTTCATGGTCTCTTTTTCTAGTTGCTATGTTTTGGTAGTCCACTTTTGTTAAATT
This sequence comes from Alopecurus myosuroides, assembly GCA_028641055.1. NCBI lineage: Eukaryota > Viridiplantae > Streptophyta > Magnoliopsida > Poales > Poaceae > Alopecurus > Alopecurus myosuroides. Next base: position 34,529,983 of record CM054061.1, read on the forward strand.
CCTCACAAAGTCTGCATGATTTGCTATTGTCATGTTGCACTTGAGCCAAGTCTGCCCAAGCATTATGTCAGATTTATCATGTCTGTTGCTAATACTTGTGATGTGTACATGGGAAGATCTTTCTGCAGTTTAGAATTGTTTTGTGATGTTCTTTAGATTGCAGCAAGCCAAAATAAATAAATGGTGAGATTTTAAGGTTGTATTGAACCGAAAATTTGAACCACAGTCTCAAATACAGACTCTTAAGCTCTAGGCTCTGACGTGAACTCATCTATAGAAAATCTAAATCGTATTACAATATTGAAAGTTCCTGGATTTAGTGAAGCAAAATAAACCATTCATATGTTTTGAGAGAGAGAGGGAGGAGGGAGGGAGCCAGGGAGAGAGAGTAACCTAATATGATAGGTACTAAAGCCGATATAATTGCACTGTTATTCATAGTCCAGATGACCATTGATTTGTTTTATTATTTGGAACAAAATTTGTCTACAATAATATCCACTTGTTTTCTTATTTGGAACAAAATTTGTCTACAATAATATTCAACTCTTATAGAAAAACCTCCATGTGTAAACTTTGGGTGTGGAGTAATAAAGTTCTCGAGAGATCTATATAGCTAGCAATGATTTGGTCGTAGCATATGCTCACTCACCGGCCACCAAGCATGTTTCTTCTCCGTTTCCTGGAAAGAATCTCGGTCTGGACAGAAGTTGCTAGGTTGCTAGGCTGCTGCTGCTGTGCTAGGCTGCTAATTTTTCTAGAGCTACTGCTAGGCTGCTGCTGTTAGGAATTTGTACACAAACAGAGAAGTGCTATTGTTGTTTTGCACTTATTTATTTAATAAATTTATTCACTTGATGTTGGCTGTTGTGCTGGTACTGCTGTTGTGCTGGTACTGCTGTTGTGCTATGTTGGCTGTTCTGCTGGTTTTCTTGTGTTGGTGCTGGTGCTGGTACTGCTCGCTGGTGCTGGTGTTGTGTTGGTGCTGGTGCTGGTGCTGGTACCACTTTTGGTGTTGGTACCACATTTGGAAATCTGTCCGGCCATCGAGCCGTTTAAAACTTTGCAGGGAATTCAAATGAGTTGCCCATTTTCGCCGAAATGTTGATTAATTTCCGTCTCGGCGAGAATCGGACACTCTAGTGTTAGAAAATTAGCAAAGGTCATGCCGAAATTTTCCGGTGAATTTAGGACTAAGCCGTTTTCCCGTGATCGAGTAGTATGTCGATTTTTTGTTTCCTTTAAATTAACCAATAATTTCCCCCTTCGGAACATGGCAGACGATGACAAGGCCGGCGGTTCTAAGCCGTTCTGGCAAATCACCGACGAAGAAGATGAGCAATATGACCCGACGGCGGATGCCGGGGCTGACGCAGACACTAGCGGTGGCGAGGAGGATGACGCCACCACTAGTGGCGCCGGTGATACCACTAGTGGCGCCGCCGGCGGAAATGACACCACTGATGCCGGTGGTCAGACAGATGGTGGTAGCAAAGCCAAGAAGAGGACGGCAACAAGAAAACGGAAAAGTAACACTCTCCGCACCTACCGTGAAGAGATCACGGAAATTGATAGCTTTGGGTATCCAATCGCGCCCGAGGCGATGGTCAAAGGATTCGGCAACCAGATTGGTTGCATTGTCCGGGACACTGTCAGGATCTTAACCGATTATCTAAGGAAAAAAGAGAATGCCCATTATCGGGTTCTTCTCTTTAGAAAGCTGCTCGGATGATACTTGTACCCGCATCCGCCAGACGAGCCGTTTAAGTACAATAACGACAATCTGGAGGGGAATAAGGTCAACCATTGCGCCATTGGTAAGATGAACACCGCCTTGGCCAACTGGAAACACCGGGTGAAGGTTAAGGTCTTGGACCCCAAAAAAAGCTTGCAGGATGTTTTAGCGAGTGTGCCGAACATCACCGAAGCTGAACTCCGGGACTTCAAGGTACTTAGCCAGAGCGAAGTCGCCAAGGCTAACGCTGATTGGGGCCAAAGGATGCGGAAGTTGAACATATGTACCCACAAATTGGGATGCGGCGGTTACAGAGCGGCGATTCCCAATTGGGAGAAGGAGGATGCCAAACATGCAGAACAGGGCATCCCTGACCCTCTCGCAAAGTACTCGCCGCGGACAAAAAACTTCATCAGGGCCCGGTTTACATATGACCCGGTAGCTAATGAGTATACTACCGATGATGACAAGGTGAAGACGTTGTATGACAACTTGGTAAGTAAATACACCACCCTAGTTAGTTTGCTCTCGACGATCTAGTCGATTGCATTATAGTGTACTGGTGGAATTCTAAACGGCTCACGCTAATTGTGCAGAACTTAGAAATCGAAAGTGGTGGAACCTCGTCATCCATGCCGAGGCTGCACGGCCCGTGGGACGACAGTTTAAACAGGGCGGTGAACGTGACGCAGGGGAAGGAAAAGCACAAAAGGCCGTCAGGTGGCCGAGTTTGTGGCCTGGGCACGACGACGATGCTCAGAGACTACTTCAAGGAGCCCAGGGAGGCGAGAAGGAATAGAAAGAGGACCATCGAAGATATCCAACGTGACGAAGCCCGCGATCGCGAGATTACAGACCTCAAGGCCAGAGTTGCCGATATTCGTAATATTGTCAAAATAGCTTTGGCAGAACAAATGGGCAGCGTTTTGCCTACCATCTACGATGTGGTTAATAGATGGAATGAAGGAAGTCGAGTGGGGCCGTGCCCGGTGCCTAGCGTGTAGGGCAGCAACTCAAGAGACTTGTCCAGAGTCTCGCCGGCCAACGCCACGATGGCGGACCCACTGGTGACTCCGCCCGCCTACACCACGGCGCCGATAGTGACTCCGCCCGCCTCTACCCGCCTGACCATCCGTTGCACGCCCACAGTGGGTGGTCCTCCGCCGAATGAAGAGCGTGCACCAACGAACAACCGTCGCCTGGCCATCGGTTGCACGCCCGCCGCCGGTTCTACCTCGCCAGTCAACAGTAGCACGCCCGCCGTCGTTGGGCCCTCGCCACTAGTGGAGCTCGACGCCCTCGCCAGCCAGGTAAATAGTTAAGCGTTGGAGCGTCGATCTTCCTTTGCCTTAGACTGGCATCTCTGACGCCCTGCATGTTTTCCGCAGAACGACGACGTTCCATGCACTCTCTTACACACAGTGGACGGCGTGTTGAAGGATGTTGCTGTGGGTATGATCGTTCAACCGTCAACCCGCAGGTTCCACAACAGGCCGATGCGCGAAGACGTATATAGAGTTCGATTGCTTCGGGTGCTGGCGGGCTACGACAACTTGTTGCCTCCCATTCAACCCTACCAAGAAGAAGATGACCCCGATACCCTGACGCTGCTCCAGTGCATACCTTGGAACATGGAATGGCCGAAGAGCCAGATTCGCCTGGGGAAGAGGGGTGCCACCCCGCAGACATCGCCTCTAGAACTACCGGCGCGAGGCACCACCTCGAAGACAACCCCTCTAGAAGCTCCGGAGCGGAGCCATGGCAAGACCGTCGCCGCGCCGTCGCCTACCCCTGACATGGAGATGGCACAAGACCCGGAGAATGACGTTGATCTTGATGCCATGGATTTCATCGCTGATGACTTTGATGGCGGAGATTACGTTGCTCCTCCCCCAGAAGAATCCTACCATAGCACGGAGGCTCGTGGTGAGGCTCCTCCTGCGGATAAATCCAATTGCAAGCGTCTCTTCGATTCTCAGGAAGACACGCCTCCAGATGTCGCCCCCTGCACCGAGACTCAGAAAAGTGCGAAGGGAGGAGTTATTTTCAGCCCTAGCACAATCCGTAAGGCGGCTAATGAGGAGATTGAGAAGGAGATCATTCCGAAAGCGCCGAAGCCGCGGAAAAGAGGACCTAGATCCAAGGCCGCAAAGTCCGCGAGCCAGCCTGCTAAGATGTCGCTCCGTGTTCAGGACAGCCCACCTACATCTAAGCATACGAAGATGCATGTGATTGGTCAGCCTATGCTTAGCCAGAGCAAGCTCAAGGCCGCAAGTGGGGATATGCGGAGTTTGCATGACAGCATTCTTTTTCTTGAAATGCGCCTTGTTCAAACCAAGGATCCATCATACCCGGTTTTCGTTGCCATGGTGCCAAAGGACTTGGGCTTCGTCGAATCAACCGGCGCGGATAGGATAGTACTGCGGTTTTCGGACATCTTTGATATGTTCCATAGCAATCCGCTGCACTACTCCATGGTCCGCCTATACTCGCTCAGTCTGGCGGTGCAAGTCAGCAGGGATAGTACACCGGGCATCGCGATAGTGGACCCCTTCTACATGCGCCACGACGTGTTATGCTCCGTTGGGAACCAGGCAGTCGCCTCGACATATCTCCGGGACTTCATGCTGGCGAACCAGACCAAGGATTACATCCTCATGCCTTATTTTGCCGGGTAAGTCAATATTCTTAGCCGAATCGAAAGGGATTTTCTTTAGATTTTCATCGTTCCAACACTTCGTTTGGATTGTTCCGCGCAGATATACACAATGCACACTCATCTGCATTTGTATCAGTCATTCGCATGCGACGTATCTCAACTCAGGGAGTGAGGTGAAGAAAGACTACTCCACGGTGAAGAAAGTTTTGGATAATGCTCTCACCGGCTACCACGCAAGGGGGGGGCATAATCACTAGGGAGAAGGTCGTTCAGGGCGCTCGGGTGTTCACCCACACGACGAATTTCGCGTGCGTCAAGCAGCCGACAGGCAGTAACCGAGACACCTACTACGTCCTCCATCATATGCGGGCGTACGTACGGGATCAACAGTTCCTTACCCTGCCTAGTCAAGTCCAACAATGGGCCTCCCGCTTGTCGATGGTCGGCGATGACAAGGTTAGAGAAGAGATATATGATATCCAGAAGTTCTTTGCCACGAAAATCGTTCATGAAGTGGTGAACAAGAGTGGGACATTTTACTTCCGGTTCAACATGCCGAACCGCGACATAGATACCTACCTAGCAACTGCCTGTGACGACAGGCCCTTCATCACTCAGGAGGGCTGTCCCGTTGTAATCCCTAGGAGGATGAGTCAGAAGGAGTGAGAACTATTGTAAGGCTTGCTACATTTTCCGAAATTAGTCGAACTCAATCGTTAGGGTTATGAATCGTCCATCGTGTAACAGATGCTCAATTATGTCAATGCTTAATTATCTTTCTTTTCATTATTGCGGTCTTACTTGTGATGGTCGTTCGATCTTTTGAATAAGTAAATGCCGATGATTAAAAGAGTTGGTTCACACTCAGATGGCCTAGGTGGTCAGCTGCGCCTTGTGATTTTCACAAAGTTAGGATCTTGTGCATTCCACTTGGCGCAGCTGCACCACTTGCGGCCGCTTGTATGTGTCCACCCTAAATATGAGGCACACATCGTTACGGTTATGAATCGTCCATTCTGTGACTGATGCTCAATTATGTCAATGCTTGATTATCTTGCTTTTTATTATTGCGGTCCTACTTGTGATGTTCGTTCGATCTCTTCAATAAATGCCGATGATTAAAAGTGTTGGTTCACACTCATATGGCCTAGGTGGTCCGTTGCGCCTTGTGATTTTCACAAAGTTAGGATCTTGTGCATCCCACTTGGCGCAGCGGCACCACCTACGGCCGCTTGTATGTGTCCACCCTAAATATGAGGCACACATCGTTACGGTTATGAATCGTACATCGCTTGATTATCTTGCTTTTTATTATTGCAGTTTTACTTGTGATGTTCGTTTGATCTTTTGAATAAATATGCCGATGATTAAAAGAGCTGGTTCATACTAAGATGGCATGGGTGGTTCGGTGCGCCTTGTGATTTTCACAAAGTTAGGATCTTGTGCATCCCACTTGGCGCGTCGGGTCCACCTAGGCTGCTTGTATGTGTCCACCCTAAATATGAGGCACACAGACCGATGACCATCTTGTTCCTGTTAAGAGGTACTAAAGGCGGTGGTGATCCGGGGAAAGGAGGAAGATGAGGGTTTCTGGAACTAAACAACGTCAGATATGTAATCGTGAGATCCGAACGAAGTTGAACCCTTTTGTCCACATACGTAATGGTGACATTCCTCAGAAATCCCTGCCGGGGTTACGAAGAATGTCCCCATTATGTACGTGGACAAAAGGTTCTAACCTTGTTCGGATCTCACGATGTTATGTATATGACTTTGTTTAGTTTCAAAGATTTCCAGAAACCCCTGTCTTCATCCTTCTCCGGACCACCATCACGTGTACTACCTCATAGCAAGCACAAAATGTGAAGGTCCAACTTCACATCAAGGCCCGATGACCATCTTGTTCCTGTTAAGAGGTACTACAGGCGGTGGTGATCCGGGGAAAGGAGGAAGATGAGGGTTTCTGGAACTAAACAACGTCAGATATGTAATATCGTGAGATCCGAACGAAGTTGAACCCTTTTGTCCACATACGTAATGGTGACATTCCTCGGAAATCCCTTCCGGGGTTACAAAGAATGTCTCCATTATGTATGTGGACAAAAGGGTCTAACCTTGTTCGGATCTCACGATGTTATAAATATGATTTTGTTTAGTTTCAAATATTTCCAGAAACCCCTGTCTTCATCCTTCTCCGGACCACCATCACGTGTACTACCTCATAGCAAGCACAAAATGTCCAACTTCACATCAAGGCCCGATGATCATCTTGTTCCTTTGTGTTTAACTTTCATCTTATTTATGTCATATTTCTCCACTTACTACTTATTGCAGACATGTTTAAAACTATTGTTTTTGTTTTTCTTTCTTGTCATTACAGATGCCGAGGTGCTACGTGGTGTTTAGAGGCAGGGTTCCAGGAGTCTACGATCACTGGGAAGACTGCTTCGAGCAGGTGAACAAATTCAAAGGGAATGTCTACAAATCCTACAACACAAGAGTGGCGGCGGAAGCTAGGTGGTTCATCCATCTTGAGGAGGAACAGAATACTAAGAAGAACAACAACAAGTTGGTGAAGACCATCGCAGCCGCTCTTGTCGCTGTCGCCTCGCTCGTCATTCTATGGTTCCTAGCTAGATGATTAGGTTATCGGCGACTAGATAGGTCATTTGTCCCGATGATGAAGCATCATCAATTGATGTAATCGGTCCCGATGATTAACCGTGTGATGTAGGTCACTTGTATCTATTTGACTCTGATAAACACTTTGTATTCATAATCAACTGTTTGATGTAGCTATTCGGAATTCTAAGCAGTATGATCAACTATGATATATAACTTGTTTGTCAAAGAACTGTTTTGATACATTTTGTCTACTGATATTCCTCTGTATTTGAGCTGTATATACCTGTATAAATACAGTACTGCGTATTTTAAAAAAACACAGCATAGTATAGCCGTGACGCACCAAAAGTAATACCCGTGACGCACCTGGGAGGATACCCGTGACGCGCCAAAATGGACACCCGTGGCGCATCAACGAAATTAGCCGTGGAGGCATTACATAGCCGTGACGCACCTGTATTCATACCCGTGGCGCACCTCTGGAGTCACGCGTGACGCGCCCAGAAGTAGCCGCGGCGCACCTGGCCCGTGCGTCACGGGTATGAATAGGCGCGGCGCACCACCTAGGTGCGTCACGGCTAAACCCATAGGCGCGGCGTGATAGCCGTGACGCGCCCTGGTGCGTCACGGATAAGCTAAAAGGTGCGTCACGGGTAAGCTTTTCCCTAGTAGTGATGTTCTGCCGTTGCATGCACACGCCGGGGGGGAGGTTCATCGGGATAACAAACATCGGCCAACAGCTGTATGAGGCAGACGTCATACCATATGGGTTGAAACCATCGGTTGATAACGCAACGGCTACATTCCTGGGGTCACCCGCTTTCTTCTTATGTTTGCCAACGAAGTCCTTCCATGCTTCACCATCAGAAGGATGTATCATCTTATGAGGACGGTACCTCTTCCCGTCTGACGGCCATCTCATCTGTTTCGCAGATTCCTCGGTCATAAAAAGCCTTTGGATCCGCGGTATGAATGGAAGATACCGAAGGATCTTTTTGGCGACCGTTAGCTGCGTCTTCTGACCATTACCGGAGTCCACCTCCAGAAACCTAGAGGCCCCGCATTTGACACAGTACTTTGTCTTCTCATGCTCTTTCCTGAACAACATGCAACTCTTCGGACAACAATCTATCTTTTCATACGACATCTTAAGGGAACTGAGGATTTTTTTCGACTCGTACATGTTCTTTGGAAGAAGGTGTTCCGCCGGCAGGAGGGTGGCAATAACGGTCAGAAATGCATCAAAGGCGGCTATGCTTGCATTGTGCTGGCTTTTGACCGCCATAGGCCGGCCGATGGCATCAAGTTGAGAAACTCGTGTATGCTCGTGCAATGGTTTTTGTGTCTCAAACAATGTGTCATAGAACTCTTTCGTGCTCTCCTCCGCATACTCGGGGGCATCTCCCTCACCGGTTGGATTTTCAGGTGCATGTGTAGTAGTGAAATCGTCTAACATCCTGTCAAAACCGGTATCAAAATCGGTCGATGCATCCTCAGTGTTAGGTGCCACCTTCTTCTTCTTCTTTCTCCGGCGTACGGGATCGGCAGACTCGCCATGGTACACCCAACGGTAATAGTTTGGCATAAACCCGTACTTCCCAAGGTGATCAGAAATGACTATCCTCTGTTTCTCTGTCATGTTACAACAACGACTACAGGGGCACCATACATCAGACAAATCGTCAACTCTAGCAAATGCAAAATCCAAGAACTGGTTGGTCTTTGTAACCCAATCCATTGTCATATCCTTCACACTCGGTCGGCCACTGTACATCCACTCGCGTTCCTCCATTTCCACGCTGATGAATGCTCAGACATATTAACATGTGTTTAAAATTTAACAAGTTTGTTTAAATTATCTACAACATACTGCAAGTTTTACGCTTTGAATGCAATCCTACATGCCTACTAGGTAAAGATAGGTCCTAATCCCACCCGTGGATGTGTAGCTTGTGTTTGTTTTCCATGTCTACTCCTATCCGAGACAAATTTCGGCAGCACCTGCCCGCTGTTCTCCTATTACACGACTCGACCACGGGGGTCGAGAGAATGTGTACTCGGAGAACAACACTGAGGCGCCACCGAAATTTGTCTCGGATAGGAGTATAACATGGAAAACAAACACAGGTACACATCCACGAGCTGTCCAAAAACGTGGACAATTCGAAACAGTCGCGGTTATAAAAATATAGATCTTTGTATATAAATATATACAAAGAGTTCTATTTTTATAATTACAACTCTTCCGAACGGGAGACGCCTAGGGTAACGCGACTAGTTTGGTGATCTACACAAGAAAATCTAAAGATCGACCGAGGGGGAGGTTTTTACCCTCTAAGCGTGGCCGTGTGCCGATGAAGATGATCGCAGACGATACCGGCCTGCGATGACCCTCCTCAGCAAACCCCCTCCCGCGACGAATCTGCTCGCCTCAACCGCGATCCATGTCCTGCAAAAAGGAAAGACATACTGTTAGTAAACACTACACCAACAACTAATCGTATGGCTAATTTAGATTGTGTGTATCAGAGTCCCATCATCAGAAAAAAATGTGTTGATCAGACTATTATCACTCTAAGTTCTTTATTTGAAAGAAAAAGTAATGGACATGATTACTTGAAATTGTACTGCTATTTGTTTAAGTCCATCATTTTTCACAACAGATGTGGTCATGATTACTCCAGTCTTTGAAAAATGATATGAGCAGATAAAGGGGAAAACTTATTACTAGTCAAGAGAGCAATATATTTAGAGAATGCTACTGATCTAGCATATATTGGGTGGCTGATTATCATGGAACAAAATATTTACTGACCTCCAAATAAATAAAGAGAACATGACGTAACAAAAATGCAAACTCGATATTCAGATTGAAACATGATTTTGAACTTCATCTAAAATAGAGATTGCTATTCTTTGAATATGGAAAATATGGAAAATATGATCCAATAGCAGAGGCTAGTGGCAGCCCATGATTCAAATCACAGTCCATATGTTTGAATAAAATGCAGAAAATGTGTTTTTGCTCTAAATCACTACTCTTTCCAGTAGTGCATGCTTCTAAATGTGTTTTTTGCTCTCCTGGCATGTGCATGTCCATTTTCACTTTGTTGCTGATGCTGAAAAATCCGAAAAGCATGAACCACTAAATGGGTTCTCACATTAACTGTATCTGAATCAAAAAAGGGTCTTCTCAGGCAACTTGCGTCGATGTACTCGTTTGGCAGTGTATGCCTGCAAAATATTTGCTACAAATGTTGACTTGGAGGGTTTGGGCCTTAATGCATTCAGGAATAAAGGAGATAAATACGTTGATGTTAGTCATTTTCAACGTATACTCTTGTGGTGGAGCCTGCACTTTCCTGGACGTTCTAAAATATGAGATCAAATATTCTCTTGATCATCTAAATTTTTTGAATGTTACGGCCTTCGGGGATTAATTCAACATGTTGTGATGCTGCTACTCTTTACAAAATTAGCCTGACAAAGTCCCGGATAATTTTGCTCCAGGGAACCTAAACAAAAAGGTTCATAATCATTTCCTCATACTATTAATTAATTGTACTTATTTTTCTCTGCTAACATGATGCTACCTACAAATTTCTGCAGCCAGCAACACTATCAGCTGCGGACAAAGGCACATTGACACTGAAATCTGAAATCCTAACAGCCCCTAACCGTAACAGCCCCTAACTAACACCCCCTAACCCTAACAGCTCAAATTAACAGTCAAAAAAATTGCAAAAAAAAGAGGCAGAGGACGAGCTCACCTCTGCTGCGCGCTGCTGTAGGGGATGGAGGGTCGGGAGGGGGTTGGAGCTGGCCGGGGGCGAGGGAGAAGCAGAGGCGCCGAGCGGGGAGGTGGTGGCGGCGGCGTGCCCCTGTAGATCGAGGAGGGGGCGTTGCACTATGGCTCGAGTGGGGGGGCGGCGGAGCGGAAGGCAGCCGGGAGAGGAAGCTGGTGGCCGGAGATCGAGCTAGGCAGGTCAAGGAGGGGGGTGGAAACGGAGGGGGAGGGGAGGGAGAGGCCCGTGGGGAGGAGGGGGAGTGGAGCCGGAGGGGGAGGGAGAGGCCCAGGTGGGGAGGCGGCTCGACGGGCGGCGGCGCGCGTCGCCGGTGGGCGGTGGCGGCTCGGAGCAGGAGGAGAAGGGAAGAGGGCGCGGGACGAATCGAGATTGGGGGAGAAAAAGAGGGAAATTTTCCCTAAGTAACCAGTATTGCCCGCCTATTTTTTTGCCGAGTGCAAATAGTCGGGACACTCGGCATAGTCAATGGATTTGATTGCCGGTGTGGTCGTTGCCGAGTGTCACTTGTCGGGACACTCGGCAAAGCACAGTGCTGTGACTGCCGACATGGTCTTTGCCGAGTGTCATTTGTCGGGACACTCGGCAAAGTTAAAACTTTAATTCCTTTTACATTGGTCTTTGTTTAAGTATACAAATAATCACATAATAATTAATATTAATTCTTATACCAAGTTTAATTACTTTCACTATTGAATAGTCCGTTTACACGTAGTTTGATGCTAGCACTTCCGTCTTTTTCTCCGGAGAGGGGCTCCGGAGCGTCGGGATCCCACCTAAACCAATGTTTTGTCATGCCATGTGTGTTATAGTGTCTCATGGGTCTTGGGTGCCAAAGATACCATCACTCTCTGTGTTGGGGCCTCACCGACGTCGGATTCTCTCTCGCGGGTTCCAGGACTGCTCACACCCCGAAACTCCCGGATCTGACGTAACGGGGGGAATCTTGCAAGGAGGTGGGCCCTACCATTGTCAAGAGTGTTCCTTGGGCCTAACTTGACACAACCAAGCAACTAGTTCCACTTTGCTACCCACTTCCGGCTCACGTAGAGGGGACTAGACGCCGGTTCCGTCTTTTTCTACACCGGGCCTAGGGTATCTCCGGAGAGGGGCTCCGGAGCGTCTGAATCCCACCTAAACCAATGTTTTGCCATGCCATGTGTTTTATAGTGTCTCATGGGTCTTGGGTGCCAAAGATACCATTACTCTCTGTGTTGGGGCCTCACCGACGTCGGATTCTCTCTCGCGGGTTCCAGGACTACTCACACCCCGAAACTCCCGGATATGACTTAACGGGGGGAATCTTGCAACGAGGTGGGCCCTTCCATTGTCAAGGGTGTTCCTTGGGCCTAACATGAAACAACCAAGCAACTAGTTCCACTTTGCTACCCACTTCCGGCTCACGCAGAGGGGGCTGGACGCCGGTTCCTTCTTTTTCTACACCGGGGCTAGGGTATCTCCGGAGAGGGGATCCGGAGCGTGGGGATCCCACCTAAACCAATGTTTTGCCATGCCATGTGTGTTATAGTGTCTCATGGGTCTTGGGTGCCAAAGATACCATCACTCTCTGTGTTGGGGCCTCACCGACGTCGGATTCTCTCTCACGGGTTCCAGGATTGCTCACACCCCGAAACTCCCGGATCTGACGTAACGGGGGGGGATCTTGCAAGGTGGTGGGCCCTACCATTCTCAAGGGTGTTCCTTGGGCCTAAAATGACACAACAAAGCAACTAGTTCCACTTTGCTACCCACTTCCGGCTCACGCAGAGGGGGCTAGACGCCGGTTCCGTCTTTTTCTACACCGGGGCTAGGGTATCTCCGGAGAGGGGCTCCGGAGCGTCGGGATCCCACCTAAACCAATGTTTTGCCATGCCATGTGTGTTATAGTGTCTAATGGGTCTTGGGTGCCAAAGATACCATCACTCTCTGTGTTGGGGCCTCACCGACGTCGTATTCTCTCTCGCGGGTTCCAGGACTGCTCACACCCCAAAACTCCCGGATCTGACGTAACGGGGGGAATCTTGCAAGGAGGTGGGCCCTACCATTGTCAAGGGTGTTCCTTGGGACTAACATGACACAACCAAGCAACTAGTTCCACTTTGCTACCCACTTACGGCTCACGCAGAGGGGACTAGACGCCGGTTCCATCTTTTTCTACACCGGGGCTAGGGTATCTCCGGAGAGGGGCTCCGGAGCGTCTGAATCCCACCTAAACCAATATTTTTCCATGCCATGTGTGTTATAGTGTCTCATGGGTCTTGGGTGCAAAATATACCATCACTCTCTATGTTGGGGCCTCACCGACGGCGGATTCTCTCTCGCGCGTTCCAGGACTGCTCACACCCCGAAACTCCCGGATCTGACGTAACGGGGGGGATATTGCAAGGAGGTGGGCCCTACCATTGTCAAGGGTATTCCTTGGTCCTAACATGACACAACCAAGCATCTAGTTCCACTTTGCTACCCACTTATGGCTCACGCAGAGGGGGCTGGACGCTGGTTCCGTCTTTTTCTACACCGGGGCTAGGGTATCTCCGGAGAGGGGATCCGGAGCGTCGGGATCCCACCTAAACCAATGTTTTGCCATCCCATGTGTGTTATAGTGTCTCATGGGTCTTGGGTGCCAAAGATACCATCACTCTCTATGTTCGGGCCTCACCGACAGCGGATTCTCTCTCGCGGGTTCCAGGACTGCTCACACCTCGAAACTCCCGGATCTGACGTAAAGGGGGGAATCTTGCAAGGAGGTGGTCCCTACCATTGTCAAGGGTATTCCTTGGGCCTAACATGACACAACCAAGCATCTAGTTCCACTTTGCTACCCATTTCCGGCTCACAAAGAGGGGGCTGGACGCCAGCTCCGTCTTTTTCTACACCGGGGCTAGGGTATCTCCGGAGAGGGGCTCCGGAGCGTCTGAATCCCACCTAAACCAATGTTTTGCCATGCCATGTGTGTTATAGTGTCTCATGGGTCTTGTGTGCCAAATATACCATCACTCTCTGCGTTGGGGCCTCACCGACGTCGGATTCTCTCTCGTGGGTTCCAGGACTGCTCACACCCCGAAACTCCCGGATCTGACGTAACAGGGGGAATCTTGCAAGGAGGTGGGCCCTACCATTGTAAAGGGTGTTCCTTGGGACTAACATGACACAACCAAGAAACTAGTTCCACTTTGCTACCCACTTCCGGCTCACACAGAGGGGGCTGGACGCCGGTTCCGTCTTTTTCTACACCGGGGCTAGGGTATCACCGGAGATGGGCTCCGGAGCGTCGGAATCCCACCTAAACCAATGTTGTGCCATGCCATGTGTGTTATAGTGTCTCATGGTCTTGGGTGCCAAAGATAACATCACTCTCTGCGTTGGGGCCTCACCGACGTCGGATTCTCTCTCGCGGGTTCCAGGACTGCTCACACCCCGAAACTCCTGAATCTGACATAACGGGGGGAATCTTGCAAGGAGGTGGGCCCTACCATTGTCAAGGGTGTTCCTTGGGCCTAACATGACACAGCCAAGCAACTAGTTCCACTTTGCTACCCACTTCCGGCTCACGCAGAGGGGGCTAGACGTCGGTTCCGTCTTTTTCTACACCGGGGCTAGGGTATCTCTGGAGAGGGGCTCCGGAGCGTCTGAATCCCACCTAAACCAATGGTTTGCCATTACATGTGTGTTATAGTGTCTCATGGGTCTTGGGTGCCAAAGATACCATCACTCTCTTTGTTGGGGCCTCACCGACGTCGGCTTCTCTCTCGCGGGTTCCAGGACTGCTCACACCCCGAAACTCCCGGATCTGACGTAACGGGGGGAATCTTGCAAGGAGGTGGGCCCTACCATTGTCAAGGGTGTTCCTTGGGCCTAACATGACACAATTAAGGAACTAGTTCCACTTTTCTACCCACTTCCGGCTCACGTAGAGGGGCCTAGACGCCGGTTCCGTATTTTTCTACACCGGGGCTAGGGTATCTCCGGAGAGGGGCTCCGGAGCGTCTTAATCCCACCTAAACCAATGTTTTGCCATGCCATGTGTGTTATAGTGTCTCATGGGTCTTGGGTGCCAAAGATACCATCACTCTATGTGTTGGGGCCTCACCGACGTCGGATTCTCTCTCGCGGGTTCCAGGACTGCTCACACCCCGAAACTCCGGGATCTGACGTAACGGGGGGAATCTTGCAAGGAGGTGGGCCCTACCATTGTCAAGGGTGTTCCTTGGGCCTAACATGACACAACCAAGAAACTAGTTCCACTTTTCTACCCACTTCCGGCTCACGCAGAGGGGGCCGAACGCCGGTTCCGTCTTTTTCTACACCGGGGCTAGGGTATCTCCGGAGAGGGGCTCCGGAGCGTCGGAATCCCACCTAAACCAATGTTTTGCCATGCCATGTGTGTTATAGTGTCTCATGGGTCTTGGGTGCCAAAGATACCATCACTCTCTGTGTTGGGGCCTCACCGACGTCGGATTCTCTCTCGCGGGTTCCAGGACTGCTCACACCCCGAAACTCCCGGATCTGACGTAACGGGGGGAATCTTGCAAGGCGGTGGGCCCTACCATTGTCAAGGGTGTTACTTGGGCCTAACATGACACAAACAAGCAACTATTTCCACTTTGCTACCCACTTCCGGCTCACGCAGAGGGGGCTAGACGCCGATTCAGTCTTTTTCTACACCGGGGCTAGGGTATCTCCGGAGAGGGGCGCCGGAGCGTCTGAATCCCACCTAAACCAATGTTTTGCCATGCCATGTGTGTTATAGTGTCTCATGGGTCTTAGGTGCCAAAGATACCATCACTCTCTGTGTTGGGGCCTCACCGACATCGGATTTTCTCTCGCGGGTTCCAGGACTGCTCACACCCCGAAACTCCCGGATCTGACGTAACAGGGGGAATCTTGAAAGTAGGTGGGCCCTATCATTGTCAAGGGTGTTACTTGGGCATAACATGACACAACCAAGCAACTAGTTCCACTTTGCTACCCACTTCCGGCTCACGCAGAGGGGGCTAGACGTCGGTTCCGTCTTTTTCTACACCGAGGCTAGGGTATCTCTGGAGAGGGGCTCCGGAGCGTCTGAATCCCACCTAAACCAATGGTTTGCCATGACATGTGTGTTATAGTGTCTCATGGGTCTTGGGTGCCAAAGATACCATCAGTCTCTTTGTTGGGGCCTCACCGACGTCGGATTCTCTCTCGCGGGTTCTAGGACTGCTCACACCCCGAAACTCCCGGATCTGACGTAACGGGGGGAATCTTGCAAGGAGGTGGGCCCTACCATTGTCAAGGGTGTTCATTGGGCCTAACATGACACAATTAAGCAACTAGTTCCACTTTGCTACCCACTTCCGGCTCACGCAGAGGGGGCTAGACGCCGGTTCCGTCTTTTTCTACACCGGGGCTAGGGTATCTCCGGAGAGGGGCTCCGGAGCGTCTTAATCCCACCTAAACCAATGTTTTGCCATGCCATGTGTGTTATAGTGTCTCATGGGTCTTGTGTGCCAAATATACCATCACTCTCTGCGTTGGGGCCTCACCGACGTCGGATTCTCTCTCGTGGGTTCCAGGACTGCTCACACCCCGAAACTCCCGGATCTGACGTAACAGGGGGAATCTTGCAAGGAGGTGGGCCCTACCATTGTAAAGGGTGTTCCTTGGGACTAACATGACACAACCAAGAAACTAGTTCCACTTTGCTACCCACTTCCGGCTCACACAGAGGGGGCTGGACGCCGGTTCCGTCTTTTTCTACACCGGGGCTAGGGTATCTCCGGAGATGGGCTCCGGAGCGTCGGAATCCCACCTAAACCAATGTTGTGCCATGCCATGTGTGTTATAGTGTCTCATGGTCTTGGGTGCCAAAGATAACATCACTCTCTGCGTTGGGGCCTCACCGACGTCGGATTCTCTCTCGCGGGTTCCAGGACTGCTCACACCCCGAAACTCCTGAATCTGACATAACGGGGGGAATCTTGCAAGGAGGTGGGCCCTACCATTGTCAAGGGTGTTCCTTGGGCCTAACATGACACAGCCAAGCAACTAGTTCCACTTTGCTACCCACTTCCGGCTCACGCAGAGGGGGCTAGACGTCGGTTCCGTCTTTTTCTACACCGGGGCTAGGGTATCTCTGGAGAGGGGCTCCGGAGCGTCTGAATCCCACCTAAACCAATGGTTTGCCATTACATGTGTGTTATAGTGTCTCATGGGTCTTGGGTGCCAAAGATACCATCACTCTCTTTGTTGGGGCCTCACCGACGTCGGCTTCTCTCTCGCGGGTTCCAGGACTGCTCACACCCCGAAACTCCCGGATCTGACGTAACGGGGGGAATCTTGCAAGGAGGTGGGCCCTACCATTGTCAAGGGTGTTCCTTGGGCCTAACATGACACAATTAAGGAACTAGTTCCACTTTTCTACCCACTTCCGGCTCACGTAGAGGGGCCTAGACGCCGGTTCCGTATTTTTCTACACCGGGGCTAGGGTATCTCCGGAGAGGGGCTCCGGAGCGTCTTAATCCCACCTAAACCAATGTTTTGCCATGCCATGTGTGTTATAGTGTCTCATGGGTCTTGGGTGCCAAAGATACCATCACTCTATGTGTTGGGGCCTCACCGACGTCGGATTCTCTCTCGCGGGTTCCAGGACTGCTCACACCCCGAAACTCCGGGATCTGACGTAACGGGGGGAATCTTGCAAGGAGGTGGGCCCTACCATTGTCAAGGGTGTTCCTTGGGCCTAACATGACACAACCAAGCAACTAGTTCCACTTTTCTACCCACTTCCGGCTCACGCAGAGGGGGCCGAACGCCGGTTCCGTCTTTTTCTACACCGGGGCTAGGGTATCTCCGGAGATGGGCTCCGGAGCGTCGGAATCCCACCTAAACCAATGTTTTGCCATGCCATGTGTGTTATAGTGTCTCATGGGTCTTGGGTGCCAAAGATACCATCACTCTCTGTGTTGGGGCCTCACCGACGTCGGATTCTCTCTCGCGGGTTCCAGGACTGCTCACACCCCGAAACTCCCGGATCTGACGTAACGGGGGGAATCTTGCAAGGCGGTGGGCCCTACCATTGTCAAGGGTGTTACTTGGGCCTAACATGACACAAACAAGCAACTATTTCCACTTTGCTACCCACTTCCGGCTCACGCAGAGGGGGCTAGACGCCGATTCAGTCTTTTTCTACACCGGGGCTAGGGTATCTCCGGAGAGGGGCGCCGGAGCGTCTGAATCCCACCTAAACCAATGTTTTGCCATGCCATGTGTGTTATAGTGTCTCATGGGTCTTAGGTGCCAAAGATACCATCACTCTCTGTGTTGGGGCCTCACCGACGTCGGATTTTCTCTCGCGGGTTCCAGGACTGCTCACACCCCGAAACTCCCGGATCTGACGTAACAGGGGGAATCTTGAAAGTAGGTGGGCCCTATCATTGTCAAGGGTGTTACTTGGGCATAACATGACACAACCAAGCAACTAGTTCCACTTTGCTACCCACTTCCGGCTCACGCAGAGGGGGCTAGACGTCGGTTCCGTCTTTTTCTACACCGAGGCTAGGGTATCTCTGGAGAGGGGCTCCGGAGCGTCTGAATCCCACCTAAACCAATGGTTTGCCATGACATGTGTGTTATAGTGTCTCATGGGTCTTGGGTGCCAAAGATACCATCAGTCTCTTTGTTGGGGCCTCACCGACGTCGGATTCTCTCTCGCGGGTTCCAGGACTGCTCACACCCCGAAACTCCCGGATCTGACGTAACGGGGGGAATCTTGCAAGGAGGTGGGCCCTACCATTGTCAAGGGTGTTCATTGGGCCTAACATGACACAATTAAGCAACTAGTTCCACTTTGCTACCCACTTCCGGCTCACGCAGAGGGGGCTAGATGCCGGTTCCGTCTTTTTCTACACCGGGGCTAGGGTATCTCCGGAGAGGGGCTCCGGAGCGTCTTAATCCCACCTAAACCAATGTTTTGCCATGCCATGTGTGTTATAGTGTCTCATGGGTCTTGTGTGCCAAATATACCATCACTCTCTGCGTTGGGGCCTCACCGACGTCGGATTCTCTCTCGTGGGTTCCAGGACTGCTCACACCCCGAAACTCCCGGATCTGACGTAACAGGGGGAATCTTGCAAGGAGGTGGGACCTACCATTGTAAAGGGTGTTCCTTGGGACTAACATGACACAACCAAGAAACTAGTTCCACTTTGCTACCCACTTCCGGCTCACACAGAGGGGGCTGGACGCCGGTTCCGTCTTTTTCTACACCGGGGCTAGGGTATCTCCGGAGATGGGCTCCGGAGCGTCGGAATCCCACCTAAACCAATGTTGTGCCATGCCATGTGTGTTATAGTGTCTCATGGTCTTGGGTGCCAAAGATAACATCACTCTCTGCGTTGGGGCCTCACCGACGTCGGATTCTCTCTCGCGGGTTCCAGGACTGCTCACACCCCGAAACTCCTGAATCTGACATAACGGGGGGAATCTTGCAAGGAGGTGGGCCCTACCATTGTCAAGGGTGTTCCTTGGGCCTAACATGACACAGCCAAGCAACTAGTTCCACTTTGCTACCCACTTCCGGCTCACGCAGAGGGGGCTAGACGTCGGTTCCGTCTTTTTCTACACCGGGG
Organism: Alopecurus myosuroides; assembly: GCA_028641055.1. NCBI lineage: Eukaryota > Viridiplantae > Streptophyta > Magnoliopsida > Poales > Poaceae > Alopecurus > Alopecurus myosuroides. The sequence continues at coordinate 34,549,411 of CM054061.1, forward strand.
CTAGGGTATCTCTGGAGAGGGGCTCCGGAGCGTCTGAATCCCACCTAAACCAATGGTTTGCCATTACATGTGTGTTATAGTGTCTCATGGGTCTTGGGTGCCAAAGATACCATCACTCTCTTTGTTGGGGCCTCACCGACGTCGGCTTCTCTCTCGCGGGTTCCAGGACTGCTCACACCCCGAAACTCCCGGATCTGACGTAACGGGGGGAATCTTGCAAGGAGGTGGGCCCTACCATTGTCAAGGGTGTTCCTTGGGCCTAACATGACACAATTAAGGAACTAGTTCCACTTTTCTACCCACTTCCGGCTCACGTAGAGGGGCCTAGACGCCGGTTCCGTATTTTTCTACACCGGGGCTAGGGTATCTCCGGAGAGGGGCTCCGGAGCGTCTTAATCCCACCTAAACCAATGTTTTGCCATGCCATGTGTGTTATAGTGTCTCATGGGTCTTGGGTGCCAAAGATACCATCACTCTATGTGTTGGGGCCTCACCGACGTCGGATTCTCTCTCGCGGGTTCCAGGACTGCTCACACCCCGAAACTCCGGGATCTGACGTAACGGGGGGAATCTTGCAAGGAGGTGGGCCCTACCATTGTCAAGGGTGTTCCTTGGGCCTAACATGACACAACCAAGCAACTAGTTCCACTTTTCTACCCACTTCCGGCTCACGCAGAGGGGGCCGAACGCCGGTTCCGTCTTTTTCTACACCGGGGCTAGGGTATCTCCGGAGATGGGCTCCGGAGCGTCGGAATCCCACCTAAACCAATGTTTTGCCATGACATGTGTGTTATAGTGTCTCATGGGTCTTGGGTGCCAAAGATACCATCACTCTCTGTGTTGGGGCCTCACCGACGTCGGATTCTCTCTCGCGGGTTCCAGGACTGCTCACACCCCGAAACTCCCGGATCTGACGTAACGGGGGGAATCTTGCAAGGCGGTGGGCCCTACCATTGTCAAGGGTGTTACTTGGGCCTAACATGACACAAACAAGCAACTATTTCCACTTTGCTACCCACTTCCGGCTCACGCAGAGGGGGCTAGACGCCGATTCAGTCTTTTTCTACACCGGGGCTAGGGTATCTCCGGAGAGGGGCGCCGGAGCGTCTGAATCCCACCTAAACCAATGTTTTGCCATGCCATGTGTGTTATAGTGTCTCATGGGTCTTAGGTGCCAAAGATACCATCACTCTCTGTGTTGGGGCCTCACCGACGTCGGATTTTCTCTCGCGGGTTCCAGGACTGCTCACACCCCGAAACTCCCGGATCTGACGTAACAGGGGGAATCTTGAAAGTAGGTGGGCCCTATCATTGTCAAGGGTGTTACTTGGGCATAACATGACACAACCAAGCAACTAGTTCCACTTTGCTACCCACTTCCGGCTCACGCAGAGGGGGCTAGACGTCGGTTCCGTCTTTTTCTACACCGAGGCTAGGGTATCTCTGGAGAGGGGCTCCGGAGCGTCTGAATCCCACCTAAAACAATGGTTTGCCATGACATGTGTGTTATAGTGTCTCATGGGTCTTGGGTGCCAAAGATACCATCAGTCTCTTTGTTGGGGCCTCACCGACGTCGGATTCTCTCTCGCGGGTTCCAGGACTGCTCACACCCCGAAACTCCCGGATCTGACGTAACGGGGGGAATCTTGCAAGGAGGTGGGCCCTACCATTGTCAAGGGTGTTCATTGGGCCTAACATGACACAATTAAGCAACTAGTTCCACTTTGCTACCCACTTCCGGCTCACGCAGAGGGGGCTAGACGCCGGTTCCGTCTTTTTCTACACCGGGGCTAGGGTATCTCCGGAGAGGGGCTCCGGAGCGTCTTAATCCCACCTAAACCAATGTTTTGCCATGCCATGTGTGTTATAGTGTCTCATGGGTCTTGGGTGCCAAAGATACCATCACTCTCTGTGTTGGGGCCTCACCGACGTCGGATTCTCTCTCGCGTGTTCCAGGACTGCTCACACCCCGAAACTCCCGAATCTGACGTAACGGGGGGAATCTTGCAAGGAGGTGGGCCCTACCATTGTAAAGGGTGTTCCTTGGGCCTAACATGGCACAACCAAGCAACTAGTTCCACTTTGCTACCCACTTCCGGCTCACGCAGAGGGGGCCGGACGCCGGTTCCGTCTTTTTCTACACCGGGGCTAGGGTATCTCCGGAGATGGGCTCCGGAGCGTCGGAATCCCACCTAAACCAATGTTTTTCCAAGCCATGTGTGTTATAGTGTCTCATGGGTCTTGGGTGCCAAAGATACCATCACTCTCTGTGTTGGGGCCTCACCGACGTCGGATTCTCTCTCGCGGGTTCCAGGACTGCTCACACCCCGAAACTCCCGGATCTGACGTAACGGGGGGAACCTTGAAAGGAGGTGGGCCCTACCATTGTCAAGGGTGTTACTTGGGCCTAACATGACACAACCAAGCAACTAGTTCCACTTTTCTACCCACTTCCGGCTCACGCAGAGGGGGCTAGACGCCGGTTCCGTCTTTTTCTACACCGGGGCTAGGGTATCTCCGGAGAGGGGCTCCGGAGCGTCTGAATCCCACCTAAACAAATGTTTTGCCATGCCATGTGTGTTATAGTGTCTCATGGGTCTTGGGTGCCAAAGATACCATCACTCTCTGTGTTGGGGCCTCACCGACGTCGGATTCTCTCTCGCGGGTTCCAGGACTGCTCACACCCCGAAACTCCTGGATCTGACGTAACGGGGGGAATCTTGCAAGGAGGTGGGCCCTACCATTGTCATGGGTATTCCTTGGTCCTAACATGACACAACCAAGCATCGATTTCCACTTTGCTACCCACTTCCGGCTCACGCAGAGGGGGCTGGACGCCGGTTCCGTCTTTTTCTACACCGGGGCTAGGGTATCTCCGGAGAGGGGATTCGGAGCGTCGGGATCCCACCTAAACCAATGTTTTTCCATGCCATGTGTGTTATAGTGTCTCATGGGTCTTGGGTGCCAAAGATACCATCACTCTCTGTGTTGGGGCCTCACCGACGTCGGATTCTCTCTCGCGGGTTCCAGGACTGCTCACACCCCGAAACTCCCGGATCTGACGTAACGGGGGGAATCTTGCAAGGAGGTGGGCCCTACCATTGTCAAGGGTGTTACTTGGGCCTAACATGACACAACCAAGCAACTAGTTCCACTTTGCTACCCACTTCCGGCTCACGCAGAGGGGGCTAGACGCCGGTTCCGTCTTTTTCTACACCGGGGCTAGGGTATCTCCGGAGAGGGGCTCCGGAGCGTCTGAATCCCACCTAAACCAATGTTTTGCCATGCCATGTGTGTTATAGTGTCTCATGGGTCTTGGGTGCCAAAGATACCATCACTCTCTGTGTTGGGGCCTCACTGACGTCGGATTCTCTCTCGCGGGTTCCAGGACTGCTCACACCCCGAAACTCTCGGATCTGACGTAATGGGGGGAATCTTGCAAGGAGGTGGGCCCTAACATTGTCAAGGGTGTTACTTGGGCCTAACATGACACAAACAAGCAACTAGTTCCACTTTGCTACCCACTTCCGGCTCACGCAGAGGGGGCTAGACGTCGGTTCCGTCTTTTTCTACACCGGGGCTAGGGTATCTCTGGAGAGGGGCTCCGGAGCGTCTGAATCCCACCTAAACCAATGGTTTGCCATGACATGTGTGTTATAGTGTCTCATGGGTCTTGGGTGCCAAAGATACCATCACTCTCTTTGTTGGGGCCTCACCGACGTCGGATTCTCTCTCGCGGGTTCCAGGACTGCTCACACCCCGAAACTCCCGGATCTGACGTAACGGGGGGAATCTTGCAAGGAGGTGGGCCCTACCATTGTCAAGGGTGTTACTTGGGCCTAAAATGACACAATTAAGCAACTAGTTCCACTTTGCTACCCACTTCCGGCTCACGCAGAGGGGGCTAGACGCCGGTTCCGTCTTTTTCTACACCGGGGCTAGGGTATCTCCGGAGAGGGGCTCCGGAGCGTCTTAATCCCACCTAAACCAATGTTTTGCCATGCCATGTGTGTTATAGTGTCTCATGGGTCTTGGGTGCCAAAGATACCATCACTCTCTGTGTTGGGGCCTCACCGACGTCGGATTCTCTCTCGCGGGTTCTAGGACTGCTCACACCCCGAAACTCCCGGATCTGACGTAACGGGGGGAATCTTGCAAGGAGGTGGGCCCTACCATTGTCAAGGGTGTTCCTTGGGCCTAACATGACACAACCAAGCAACTAGTTCAACTTTGCTACCCACTTCCGGCTCACGCAGAGGGGGCCGGACGCCGGTTCCGTCTTTTTCTACACCGGGGCTAGGGTATCTCCGGAGATGGGCTCCGGAGCGTCGGAATCCCACCTAAACCAATGTTTTGCCATGCCATGTGTGTTATAGTGTCTCATGGGTCTTGGGTGCCAAAGATACCATCACTCTCTGTGTTGGGGCCTCACCGACGTCGGATTCTCTCTCGCGGGTTCCAGGACTGCTCACACCCCGAAACTCCCGGATCTGACGTAACGGGGGGAATCTTGCAAGGATGTGGGCCCTACCATTGTCAAGGGTGTTACTTGGGCCTAACATGACACAACCAAGCAACTAGTTCCACTTTGCTACCCACTTCCGGCTCACGCAGAGGGGGCTAGACGCCGGTTCCGTCTTTTTCTACACCGGGGCTAGGGTATCTCCGGAGAGGGGCTCCGGAGCGTCTGAATCCCACCTAAACCAATGTTTTGCCATGCCATGTGTGTTATAGTGTCTCATGGGTCTTGGGTGCCAAAGATACCATCACTCTCTGTGTTGGGGCCTCACCGACGTCGGATTCTCTCTCGCGGGTTCCAGGACTGCTTACACCCCGAAACTCCCGGATCTGACGTAACGGGGGGAATCTTGCAAGGAGGTGGGCCATAAAATTGTCAAGGGTATTCCTTGGTCCTAACATGACACAACCAAGCATCTATTTCCACTTTGCTACCCACTTTCGGCTCACGCAGAGGGGGCTGGACGCCGGTTCCGTCTTTTTCTACACCGGGGCTAGGGTATCTCCGGAGAGGGGATCCGGAGCGTCGGGATCCCACCTAAACCAATGTTTTGCCATGCCATGTGTGTTATAGTGTCTCATGGGTCTTGGGTGCCAAAGATACCATCACTCTCTATGTTGGGGCCTCACCGACGGCGGATTCTCTCTCGCGGGTTCCAGGACTGCTCACAGCCCGAAACTCCCGGATCTGACGTAAAGGGGGGAATCTTGCAAGGAGGTGGGCCCTACCATTGTCAAGGGTATTCCTTGGGCCTAACATGACACAACCAAGCATCTAGTTCCACTTTGCTACCCACTTCCGGCTCACGCAGAGGGGGCTGGACGCCGGTTCCGTCTTTTTCTACACTGGAGCTAGGGTATCTCCGGAGATGGGCTCCGGAGCGTCGGAATCCCACCTAAACCAATGTTTTGTCATGCCATGTGTGTTATAGTGTCTCGTAGGTCTTGGGTTCCAAAGATACCATCACTCTCTGTGTTGGGGCCTCACCGACGTCGGATTCTCTCTCGCGGGTTCCAGGACTGCTCACACCCCGAAACTCCCGAATCTGACGTAACGGGGGGAATCTTGCAAGGAGGTGGTCCCTAACATTGTCAAGGGTGTTCCTTGGGCCTAACATGACACAACCAAGCAACTAGTTCCACTTTGCTACCCACTTCCGGCTCACGCAGAGGGGGCTAGACGCCGGTTCCGTCTTTTTCTACACCGGGGCTAGGGTATCTCCGGAGAGGGGCTCCGGAGCGTCTGAATCCCACCTAAACCAATGGTTTGCCATGACATGTGTGTTATAGTGTCTCATGGGTGTTGGGTGCCAAAGATACAATCACTCTCTTTGTTGGGGCCTCACCGACGTCGGATTCTCTCTCGCGGGTTCCAGGACTACTCACACCCCGAAACTCCCGGATCTGACGTAACGGGGGGAATCTTGCAAGGAGGTGGGCCCTACCATTGTCAAGGGTGTTCCTTGGGCCTAACATGACAAAATTAAGCAACTAGTTCCACTTTGCTACCCACTTCCGGCTCACGCAGAGGGGGCTAGACGCCGGTTCCGTCTTTTCCTACACCGGGGCTAGGGTATCTCCGGAGAGGGGCTCCGGAGCGTCTGAATCCGACCTAAACCAATGTTTTGCCATGCCATGTGTGTTATAGTGTCTCATGGGTCTTGGGTGCTAAAGATACCATCACTCTCTGTGTTGGGGCCTCACCGACGTCGGATTCTCTCTCGCGGGTTCCAGGACTGCTCACACCCCGAAACTCCCGGATCTGACGTAAAGGGGGGAATCTTGCAAGGAGGTGGGCCCTACCATTGTCAAGGGTATTCCTTGGGCCTAACATGACACAACCAAGCAACTAGTTCCACTTTGCTACCCACTTCCGGCTCACGCAGAGGGGGCTGGACACCGGTTCCGTCTTTTTCTACACCGGGGTTAGGGTATCTCCGGAGATGGGCTCCGGAGCGTCGGAATCCCACCTAAACCAATGTTTTGTCATGCCATGTGTGTTATAGTGTCTCGTGGGTCTTGGGTTCCAAATATACCATCACTCTCTGTGTTGGGGCCTCACCGATGTCGGATTCTCTCTCGCGGGTTCCAGGACTGCTCACACCCCGAAACTCCCGAATCTGACGTAACGGGGGGAATCTTGCAAGGAGGTGGTCCCTAACATTGTCAAGGGTGTTCCTTGGGCCTAACATGACACAACCAAGCAACTAGTTCCACTTTGCTACCCACTTCCGGCTCACGCAGAGGGGGCTAGACGCCGGTTCCGTCTTTTTCTACACCGGGGCTAGGGTATCTCCGGAGAGGGGCTCCGGAGCGTCTGAATCCCACCTAAACCAATGGTTTGCCATGACATGTGTGTTACAGTGTCTCATGGGTATTGGGTGCCAAAGATACCATCACTCTCTTTGTTGGGGCCTCACCGACGTCGGATTCTCTCTCGCGGGTTCCAGGACTGCTCACACCCCGAAACTCCCGGATCTGACGTAACGGGGGGAATCTTGCAAGGAGGTGGGCCCTACCATTGTCAAGGGTGTTCCTTGGGCCTAACATGACACAATTAAGCAACTAGTTCCACTTTGCTACCCACTTCCGGCTCACGCAGAGGGGGCTAGACGTCGGTTCCGTCTTTTCCTACACCGGGGCTAGGGTATCTCCGGAGAGGGGCTCCGGAGCGTCTGAATCCCACCTAAACCAATGTTTTGCCATGCCATGTGTGTTATAGTGTCTCATGGGTCTTGGGTGCTAAAGATACCATCACTCTCTGATGGGGGGATGCTAACCCGGTATGTCAGGATCCGAGGAATAACCCGGCCCAGAGACAGTGAGCAGGATACGGCTAGGGATAAAGATGTTTGTGAAGGCCCAAACTCGTGGGTCTGGTGACCCAGATTGTGGGTGTTGTAAAGGAAAGTTAGGGTTAGCACGTCGTGTCTGGGTAGGACCCGGGTGTGCCTTGTAAAGTAAGTTAGGGGGTACGGGAGCTATATAAACCGACCCCTGGGTATAGATTGAGACAGAGATTCGAGAACCTTAGCAATATCGAGTGGTATCGAGTATCCAGTGTAAACCCTAATCGTGTTATTGTATCGAGAATAGAGATCCGGCGACTTCGATTGCCGGCTGTCATATCAAGTTGTATCATGTCTTCCTTTGAGCTAAACCTTCTCCCGAACGCCTGTGTCGACTTGCCCCAAGATCAGTTACCCCTGGTAACATCTGCCGTGATTATCCCACGACAGTTGGCGCCCACCGTGGGGCCTGCGTCCAAAGGTTTTTACATCACGGGAGAAGCTCGGAAGGGCATGGAGGATCTTGTCATTGGCGAAATCTACATCGACCACGAAGAAGAAAAGTTGGTGGACGATCCCGGCTGGGGGCCAGGACCGGATCATCTCGAGTCCGGATTTATATTGACGGTCGGCCGGATCAATATCTTCGTCGACACGGTACGAACGACTAACTTAAAAGGACAATATCATGTGCATACTACAGGAACTTCTAGCAGGAACAAAGAGACATCAAAGCAGGCGGCAAATTCGGTTTCATCGGCCGCGCCGGGATACCTTAGATGGGCAGAACAAGAGATAACGTGGAGTAGAAGAGATCATCCGGAAAAGGTGGAGCGTCCAGGAGTCTTGGCGTTGGTGGTCGCTCCACAGGTTAATGGTTACGAGCTGAAGAAGGTCCTGATGGACGGTGGAAGTAGCATCAACATCCTTTATTGGGAGACCTTCTTACGGATGAGTCTCAAAGAGTCCCAGCTGCAGAAAAGTTCAACAATCTTTCACGGGATCGTACCGGGTCACTCGGCGAGCCCCGAGGGAAGGATCACCTTGGAAGTTGCTTTTGGGGAATCGACGGATAATTATCGAGTGGAGTGGCTCACGTTCGAGGTGGTCAAGTTGCGCAGTCCTTACCACGCGCTGTTGGGGAGACCGGCTTACGCCCAATTCATGGCTAGGCCGTGCTACGTGTATTTGCAGCTGAAAATCCCGGGTCCTAAACGGACCATCACTATACATGGGAACCGGGATATAGCGGCCGAGTGCGACGAAGGAGATTCAGTTATGGCCGAGCAGGCATGCCGGAAGGAAGAACTCGAATATTACCGATCTCAAGTAAACCCGGACGATAGAACAGCCTTGAAAAAGCCGAATACTGAGGATGAGAGAGCAAAATTCAAGGCAGCGCAAGACACCAAGAAGATAGATTTTGTCGAAGGGGATTCTACTAAGCAGTTTACCATAGGGTCTAACCTGGGAAAAGAGCAGGAGGGAGCGCTCGTGGAGTTCATTCGCTCGAATGCAGATGTGTTTGCCTGGACACCCAGCGACATGCCGGGTATCCCTACGGAATTGGCTGAGCACAGTTTGCATGTGGATCCCAAGTCTAGGCCCGTGAAACAAGGTTTGAGGAAAATGAATGAGGAAAGAAGGAAAGCTATAGGCGAAGAAATCGCTCGGCTACTGGCAGCCGGCTTTATCATGGAAGTATTTCACCCGGATTGGTTGGCTAACCCGGTTCTGGTGATGAAAAAGACCAACGAGTGGAGGATGTGCATTGACTTCACTAGTCTTAACAAGCATTGCCCAAAGGATCCGTTCGCGCTCCCAAGGATAGATCAGATTATAGACGCAGTAGCGGGAAGCGATCTGTTATGCTTCCTGGATGCATATTCCGGGTATCATCAGATTAAGCTCAAAAGGGAGGATTGGGAGAAAACATCATTCATAACCCCGTTTGGGGCCTTTTGTTATAAAACTATGACATTTGGGTTGAAAAACGCTGGCGCAACTTACCAACGGTGTATTCAAAAGTGCTTTGAGGACCAAATCGGACGTAACGTCCATGCTTACGTGGATGACGTGGTCATCAAGACCAGGAAGGCGGAGACATTTATCGATGATCTAAAGGAGACATTCAAAAACCTGAGGAGGTACCAGATGAAGCTTAATCCAACTAAGTGCGTGTTCGGAGTTCCGGCTGGGAAATTACTCGGCTTCATAGTTTCCGAGAGAGGAATTGAGGCAAATCCAGATAAAATCAAGGCAATCCAGAGTTTGAAAAAGCCGGAGAACTTGAAGCATGTTCAAAAGCTCACGGGCTGTGTAGCAGCCCTGAGCCGGTTCATATCTAGACTCGGAGAAAAAGCAATACCCTTGTATCGGCTCTTGCGAAAATCGGATAAATTCGTATGGGACGAAGAGGCAGATGAAGCGTTTGAAGCACTAAAGAAGCAATTATCTGAAGCACCAGTACTAGCGGCGCCGGGTCCTAAAGAGCCTATGTTGCTATACGTGGCAGCTGGCCCCCGAGCCGTTAGCGCAGTGGTTGTCGTGGAACGCAAAGAGGACGGGAAAGGTTACCCGGTTCAGAGGCCGGTTTATTACGTTAGTGAAGTATTATCAGAAGCAAAGCAGCGCTATCCGCATTGGCAAAAGTTGGTGTTCGGAGTCTTCATGGCCAGCAGGAAGTTGAAGCCGTATTTCCAAGAACATCCTATAACGGTGGTCAGCTCAATACCAATGTCGGATATTATCAGAAATTCGGACGCGACGGGAAGAATAGCCAAGTGGGCAATAGAGATGGGAGATTATCACATAAACTACGAACCCAGGTCAGCAATCAAGTCCCAAGCTTTAATTGATTTTGTTAACGACTGGACACATACAGGTATGGCTACCACAGTTCCAAAATCCGAGTCATGGACCATGCACTTCGATGGGTCAAAGCAATATGAGGGATCAGGAGCTGGAGTAGTGCTGACATCGCCCAAGGGAGACAAATTGAGTTACGTACTGCAAATTCACTTTGATTGCTCAAACAACGTGGCCGAGTATGAGGCCCTGTTGCATGGTTTAAAGGTAGCCAAGGAAATGAACATTAAAAGAATACGATGCTTCGGAGATTCGGATCTTGTGGTACAACAGGTATCGGGAACTTGGGATAGAAAGGATGCAACTATGGCAGCATACCGCAGGGAAGTCGACAGGGTTGCCGGGTGCTTTTCCGGGTATGAGGTGGAGCACGTAGACAGAAGAAAAAACGAGGCAGCAGACGCACTCGCCAGACTCGGCTCGCGTAGGGAGCCGGTTCCACCTAATGTGTTCCTGGACGAGTTGTGGCGACCATCAGTTAAAACCGAGTCTGAGGAAGAACTGGCAAATCGAGACCCGGATTTGGAGTACGTGGCCACAGTACACGCCATCCCCGAGTGGACAGAGCCATACCTGGCCTACCTATCGCGGGGCGAGTTACCAGAACAGGAGGTATTAGCAAGACAAATCCTGAGGCGAGCAAAGGGGTATTCTATCATCAACGGAGAATTATACAAGAGAAGCGCAACAGGAGTCTTCTTGCGCTGCGTAGCGCCAGAAGAAGGCCGACAGATTCTCAAGGAAATACACGAAGGCGACTGTGGGCATCATGCATCTACAAGGTCTCTGGTGGCTAAAGCTTATCGACACGGATTTTTCTGGCTTACGGCTCTATCGGATGCAGAACGTTTGGTAGCAAGATGTGACGGATGTCAAAGGTACGCTCGCCAAACACACGTACCGGCTATGGAATTACGGACCATCCCATTAACTTGGCCGTTCGCCGTTTGGGGTATGGACATGGTTGGTCCCTTCCATATGTCACCATGCAAGAAGACGCATCTTTTGGTGGCCATTGACAAGTTTACCAAGTGGGTTGAGGTTATGCCAGTTACTAATTGCGAAGCGGCTACAGCAGTCAAGTTCCTGAAAAGGATTATCTACCGGTTTGGGTATCCCCACAGCATAATCACCGACAACGGAACTAACATGTCTCTTGGCGAGATGGAGAAATTCTGTGGCAACAATGGAATCCGGCTTGATGTTGCATCAGTGGCTCATCCGCAGGCCAATGGACAAGTGGAGAGGGCAAACCAAGAATTGCTTCGCGGATTAAAACCACGATTGCGAGTCCCCTGTATCAGGGCAGCTGGTGCATGGGTCGAAGAACTTCCTTCTGTGGTTTGGGGTATCAACACTACACCTAACAGATCCACTCAGATGACACCCTTCTTCATGGTCTATGGTGCGGAAGCAGTGTTACCAAGTGATATTATTCACGATTCGCCCAGAGTATCAGCTTACGTCGAAGTGGAGAACGAAAAAACCCGGCAGGACGCCGTAGATATGTTAGAAGAACAAAGAGAACAAGCCCTGGAAAGATCAGCCATATATCAGCAAGATCTACGGAGGTATCATAGCCGGCGTGTGAAGACCCGGGTATTCCAGGAAGGAGACTTGGTTCTGCGTCTGGTACAGTCAAACGAAGGAAAACACAAATTATCACCACCATGGGAAGGACCATTTATCGTAAGCCGGAGCCTACATAACGGATCATATTATTTGATAGATGCAAGGGAAGAGTCGGCTACAGTCAATGACACCGCACACACCACTTCATCTATGCAAGAAAGAGATAGACCATGGAACGTGGCTGTAACATCCAAGTATGAAAACCCTTAGTTGTTTTACTTATTTGTTTAATTTATGCAATGCATCATGGCATCATTCTCATTTTTATTTCTGTTTGCATTGTTTTCATAATAAAATTCAAACTTAATCAAACCTTGTTTTCACACTTGTCTGTTACAATCTCTCAAATAAAGATTTGCAATTTCAAAAACATCAATTGCTTCCAATTAGTTTCATTTGGATCAACTCTTAAATTGTTGCTTAATTTAATCAAACCATTTCAATCTTTATTTTCTAAGTCATTTCAAATTCAAACCAACCCTTAGAAATCAGCACCTTTTGAAACCATAAAAGTCACCACCCTTTTTCCCTCTTTAAACCCTTCCAAAACCCTAGGGGAAACCCTAGTGGGAATGGCATTATTTTCCAATATTAAGTATTATTGTAATTTCCAATTAAATTGGTTAATTTTAAAAACAACAAACAAACAATAAATTTTTGGAAAACCACAACTACCAAATGGTTTCTTTTCATCTAAGAAGCTTATACAAATTTTTCCAAAATTTTATCTAATCAAAAACCTATCTATTTTATCCAAAAGCTAGCTACAAAAAAAAACAGTACAAAAAAAATAAATAAAAGGAGAAACGAGCAGCCGCACCTAATCTACCGCTTGGCCCAAGCCCACCTAACAACTAACAGCGCAGCAGCCCAGCGCAACTTACCGGTTCGTTGCGCTGAGATTCGTGCTCCCCTTCTAATCCACCTTCTCCCTCCTGTACGGCGCGCCATCGGAGGCCTCCACGGCGACCCCCGACGCGACCACGGCGGCCCCGCTGCGCCTCCACCCTATAAAGCATGCCCTAGGGCCCCTGCTGCCCTAACCCTAACCCTAGGTGCTAGCTACGCCTCGCCGCCGCCTCCATCTGTTTCTTCCCCGACGCGTTTGTCCTCCTCTGAACCTCTCGCCGGCGAGAGCCTCTGAAGATCGTGATGGCGCCGCCACCTGGTGGTCCTATCTAGCCGTCTACCTGCGGGAACCGAAGCGCAGCACCGCCCTCTTCAACTTGGACACCGGAGACCCCCACGGTGAGCTGCCAATCGACGACGCCGCGTTTCTCTCCTCTCTCCGGCCACCGTGCCATTCTTCTGAATTCGCACTTCTCGTCGCCGTTGCAGAGCTTGTCGCCCACGATCGCTCGCGGAAACCAGTAGCCCTCGCCGTCCTCGACACGTTGAGCATCTCCGGGAGCCCGTAGCGCCACTGCTTCCTCCCGTCGTCTTCGACACCTCCGCGGCCGCCGTCGTCACCCTCCGTCAGCACGCGTCGCCGTCGATCAATCCCAGTGAGCATCCGCCCTCGCTCCCTTCCTCCCTCTGCTTGCGCACGGCCCAGCGCACGTACTGCACACGCACAAACAAACATTCGCTATCACCACCGCGCCAATCGCCGCCGGCGAGCAGTTCTGAACCTCTGTCTGTCGAGCAAGCATTAGCTCGTCAGTTAAAAGTTCAGAATTGTGCAAGCCGTAACCTTTTCCTCCCTGCGTGGTGCTTACTGACAACGAACGCGATTCACCGCAGTGGTTCAGACCAAACGCTTGCACAGCGAGCTCACGGGTTCGAGTCCCGGAAGCCGCACCCTTTTTTTGGAGATTTACTCCCACGCGCAGTGGCCCACCAGGCAGTGGCACTGGGAGCCACGCTGGCCCCTCTGGCCCACTGCGCAGTGGCAGTGGGTAGCGAGAACCTGAGTAACAAAAGGTTTTCTGCGTAATTCAAAAATTCCAAATTCTTTTAAATAACAGAATTAAATCAAAACTTTAAAATTTAATATCTCCCATTTTATAAATCCAATAAACACAAACTTTATATCTATTCTGATCCAAATTTTATACTCTTTCCAAATATTCAACTTGTGTTCTGTTTTAAATTTTCAAAATACTTTAAAATTTCAAATTTGGATAATTCAAATGCAAATTGAAATAATTCATAACTAATTCATACTGTTTTCAAATAATTCAAATAAAATATGTTTTTCACACCTTTTTGAATGCTCTATTCAAATATAAATTTTGTTTTCTGGTTTGAATAATTTAAATTGCCTAAACAATTTAAATCTTGTTTAATTCAATTAAAAATTGTTTAATATTGTTTAATTCATAATTAAATAATCCTAAGTCCAATTTCAAATTGTGAAACATGTAATCCAACTAAAATTTGATAAACTTTTCAAATATAAAATTTGTAAATTGTTTTGCACACTTTAAATTGATGATAACAACATTTATTTGTGTGCCATATTTAAGTAACAAAATTCCAAATTTAATAAATGCCTTTCTAAATTGTTAACTATCATTCCAATTGCATTTAAATTGTTATGTTATTGTTATTCATCATGCATGCATCATACTAAGTCACTTACACATGATGCTTAGTGATAGAACAATTAATTCAACTCTAAAGCATGGGCTTCCATATGCAACCTTTGCATATGGAATCCATTTAAACTTGTGTTTCATGTCAAGCAAGTTATTTTGGTGCATCTATTAAACATGACATGCATCATCCAATGTTTGTGCACTTATGCCATGTATTGATTGCCCGTCTTCCTTCGTTGTTGTTTTGCTTCTTCTCGGTTAGACGACGACGTTGGTACCGACGAGCCTTACGACACCACTACTCAGGACCTAGCCCAGTACGAGACTGAGCTGCCAGGCAAGTTATCACTCACATGAATCATCGAGTTCCTTTCCACACTTGTTGTCGATACTATCCTTTTGTCTACTATTGCTAGCCCTATGTATCGTTGCTTGTCTCCGAACCTATCACATGATTCCTGAGCCAATGATATTGCCTCACCTCCATACCTACAGCCTTTATTTGTGCCTTAGTATTATCTAGCATGCTTAGGGTTGCTTTTACTCGAGTCTGTTGTCGGTTACTACTGTTGCTATCTTATTATCTTGTACCGGGGCTCGTTGTTAATCAATCAATCCTGTTAATTGCTAATGGTAATAATAATTTGATGATAAGGCACCGGCAGGAGGCCCATGAGTGGTTTTGGAGCCTGCTAGTGTCGACCCTAATAGGAAAAGGGTCTTGTCTACTGATCCATGATGAGCGCACTACCCGCATTTGGGAAGCGAGTATGGGCGCCCCCCTCAACTTGACCTGATTCGCATCTCGTCCAAATCGCCTCATTTAGTTCGTGTTTTCCATTTGCCGCATGCATGTTTTTGCGAGCCCAGCGCAGGGTGGAACTTTCGTAGTCGGCATATAGGGGGACACGGTCTTAGAGTGCTATGATGGTCCATTTTCTTCTGGGCTTGATTAGCCGTGCGCCCAAGGTGCTTTGGGCTTGATGCGAAGAATGGTTGGTTGTGTTGAGTGCCCCGCTTGGTGGGAGGCATCCCATCTGGCGGGATATTCATGAGTGTACGGCCAAATTGGTGCAACCCTGCAGGGATAATCTTCTCGAGAAGCCGTGTTTTCCGCGGTTATGGATTACTTGGTGAAAGTACTGGCTAACAAGTACTCAGGACAACTTCAACATAACGATCAATCATGTTTCACCCAATGATTAATAACTTGACTAGTAATAGGTTATTCACACAATAACTTGATTCACCTTATCACAACTGTGTGAGTTATCCTCGGATTGCTTCTTTGGATAAGGGGCGAGATCCAGGATGGGTTTGGTTGAAGTTATCTTTAAGTTGGTGACAATCCTCGATCTTATCTTATTCTATTAGCCGGAACTTGTAGATCTTTCTGTAGTTGGTTAGAGCAGCCAGCAGCAACTTTTATATTACCCTTTTCTTCCGTTGATCCCAAGCATCAATGCTTGTGTTGACGGGTAACTCCTTGATGAACTGTGAGTCTTGCTTGCCAGTACTTGGATGTACTGACCCCGTTGGGGCTGTGGTTTACGCAGAGTACGACTACGACTACGACGCTTCCCAGGATGGCTACTTTGTGGAGTTCGATGAGTCTGCAGACGAGTAGTTAGCTGGACCAGGGCAGGATCCAGACCTACGTGGATGGGCTTCGCTTTTCTTTATTTTCTCCGGCTTCTTAAGCCATGGATTTGTCTGTACTCAGACCCCCTTTGATTGCTTCCGCTGTTGTAATGGATGATATGTTGGGACATGTGTCCTCTGGATGACTGTATTCGATATTTTCTGCCTTAGTGAAGGCCAGTTGCACTTATTTCATTCTTTTGTGTCTTAGAGACAGTTTGTGTTATCATTTCGTTCAAAGCTGTTGACGTACAGTGCGTGTTTGAATATGAAGTACGTCGACAGTAGTGCCTTAGGTTCCTAGCGGATAGTTTACCTCGACGGTGGAAGCAGGGCTTGTGTTGTCGCTCATAAGCGCAGGCCTACCAGGAAGCTGGGACGTGGGAGCAGTTATGCCCCATAATCCAAGCACCTGACTTCCAGTTCGTGCGAGGAGTATCCTCTAGAAACCTTGGGTGCGACAAATGGTATCAGAGCCTGTCTGCCCGTAGGATCCCTTTTTACTGGTCGCAGTTGAGTCTAGAAACTATTTTGTAGCTATATAGGAAAAATGAAACGCGAGAGTAGGAATTCTGCCATTTTTCTTCTTTCCCCACCCACCCACCCTTTTCTGGTAAGGAAGTGCAACGTTGTTTTCTGTTCTCACCTAAACTTTCAAGTTAGGATTTCACGTGTTTTGGGTTATCTGTAGTACCTCAGGACTTTTGGTCTCGTTTTCCCGATGTTGCTTTGATATCATGTTCTTTTCAACATCCTTTTCGTCCGTTGAACCTTGTTGTTGTTCTTCCACATCCTTTTTCATCTACCGGAGTCTAATCAAAACCTTCCAAATAATCTGCAGATGGGTCTCAGCTACTACCCGCAGGTGGTTCGCATGACTCGCTGTGAGAGCACCGCCGGTTTTCCGGAGTTGCTGAGAGACATGGTTACCTATCTGGGGTTCCGTTGGGCACTAGAGTACCAGGTCTACGAGCACCAGCGAGAGTTTGACCAGACTTGCTACCGGGCTATCGTCTACATTCTGTCGGATGATGGCAGGAGCATTGCACACCAGTACGAGGCAGTAGGGTCCACAGTGGATATGGCAGTGCAGCAGGCAGCGTACGTGAGTATCACCGTTCTCCGTGCTGACTACTGGGGGTTTGATAAGTCCAGTTTTCGTCACATCCCCCGTGGTTACATCACGGCAGCGGGAGTTCACTTCACTGTCCACCGCGACATGGATACCTACGAGACTGATAGCTCCAGGCTCCAGATCACTGCCCAGTTCGCTAGTCACAGTGATGCCGTTGCTTCCGCACTTTCTCAGGAGTTAGCCTCAGTCAGGGAGCAGCTCCACCTTGCTCTCACTCGTCTGGCGACGTACACCACAGACTTTGTTGGAGACGAGCGCTTCGCACGTGTCGTTCAGCCAGCTGGTCTTCCGTTGCCAGATGCTGGAGGTTACGAGCCGATCAGAGGCCCACTTCTCGACCTCGGAGCTGGTTACACAGGGATTCCCCGCTATGGAGCACAGGGAGAGGACGCTTTATACTTCACCACACCGAGAGTTGCTCTCAGAGCAGTTCCTATCTACATGGATCGTCGTGATACCTACTTCCGTGGGATTCCTCCTCACCGTATCTCTCGTCGTACTACTCACCGCCGTCCTGCGTGATGAGCATGGGAGTACCGTTGTATCCATTACTAGCTGTGTCTAGTTTATCCTTTCGTTTTCGAACCATGTGTTGGTCTGTTGGATATTCTGATGTATTGAACATGTGATGATGTACCTGTTGGTTATCTATTCATGCGTCGGAATAATCTATCTTTCGGTTACCAAGTCTATCCTTTTCTGTTGTTGTGCTAAAATGAATTTCTGTTCAGGATGCCTCCAACCAGGAACAACCCGCCTCCGCCACCACCAATGGGGGAACTGCTGGCTCAGATGACCCAAGTGGTGACACAGATGGCCCAGATCCAGGCTAACCAGCAACACAACCAGAATGCTCCAAGGGTCACCATCAAGGACTTCCTCAGCTTGGGCCCAAAAGCTTTCGTGACAACACGTGAGCCCCTGGATGCTGATGACTGGATCCGTGACGTAGCAAGAGCTCTGGAGATTGCTCATGTTGCTGAAGAGGATAAGGTCAAGTACGCCACCTACCTACTGAAGGGTCAGGCAGCTACTTGGTGGGAGAACTACCAGGCCATGAGGGCTGGCTTTCCTATCAACTGGGGATGTTTCAAGGATGCCTTCCTGAAGCACCACATCCCGGATGGTCTCATGGAAAAGATGCGTGAGGAATTCTGCTCTCTCAGACAGGGCAAGCTGGACGTTCTCGGCTACCAGAACGAGTTCAATCGTCTCGCTCGGTACGCTGGTGACGAAGTGTCCACCGAAGCCAAGAAGATGGCAAGGTTCCGCCGAGGTTTTAACCCGGAACTGAAGTACGCTCTCACAAACATCAAGTGCAAGGACTTCGTGGAGCTCGTGAACACCGCGCTCAATGAGGAGAATGGGCGCAAGGCGTTCGAAGAGTCGCGCAAGCACTCGCGTGAGGGTGGTTCCTCCTCCAACATGACCACCCCTCCGCAGAAGCGCCGCATCTGGGTGCCAAATGGTGCTGTCACTCGGGCTCCAAATGCCCAAGCTTCTCCAGGCTTTGGTCCCCGCCCACCCAACCCATCTCAGATGCAGGGTCAGAGGTTTCCTATGGGGCAGCCAAGGCCAGGTCCTTCTCGTGTCGTCACTTGCTACAAGTGCAAGGATACTGGACATTATGCTGATAAGTGCACTCAGAAGCAGCTACCCCTACCTCCTCGCCCCAACACCAACCAGGCTATGGTTCGTGCTCCTCCGGCTAAAGCCTTCAACTCCAACAATAGGCCTGTCGGGAGGAACGCGAGGGTGAACCATATCAAGGCCGACAAAGCTGAGGAGGCTGCTGACGTCGTTCTCGGTATATTACCCGTAAACTCTATTCCAGCTAAAGTGTTGTTTGATACTGGAGCATCGCATTCATTTGTGTCAAAGATCTTTGCTACAACGTACAATTTAGCTCTGGTTCCGCTAAGCAATCAAATCTATGTGCACTCTCCGGGAACTAAAATGATTACTTCCAAGATAAGCATGGACAATCAGATCCTAATTGGAGGTCGCGTATTCCTTGCTTCACTCATGTTGCTGGGAAATTCTGACATTGATGTCATTCTGGGTATGGATTGGTTGAAGACCCACAAAGCTAAAATTGACTGTGCTCAAAAGTCAATAACTCTCTCCCACACTTCAGGCCAGATAGTCTATTCTCCATATGGATCAAGTTCTGTTCAGCTGTTCAACCTCGATGCCAAACCCCTTCCTGCAATTGAAAATGTTCCGGTGGTTTGTGAATTCCCTGACGTCTTTCCAGAAGAGTTGCCAGGGATGCCTCCGGACAGAGCAGTTGAGTTCGTGATCGAGCTTGAGCCAGGTACTGCTCCAATCTCTAAGCATCCATATAAGATAGCTCCTCCTGAACTGAAATTGTTGAAGGAGCAAATCGATATGTATATGGACAAAGGTTTCATTCAGCCTAGTTCCTCCGCTTGGGGTTGCCCAACTCTGTTTGTTGCCAAGAAGGATCAAACAAAAAGACTCGTGGTTGACTATCGTCCTCTCAACGAGAAAACCATCAAGAACAAGTATCCACTTCCTCGTATAGATGATCTTTTTGATCAACTTGCTGGAGCCTCAATATTCTCAAAGTTGGACTTGAGGATGGGTTACCATCAGATAAAGATCAGAAAGGAAGATATTCCTAAGACAGCTTTCACCACTTGTTACGGTCTATACGAGTACACCGTCATGTCCTTTGGTCTCACCAATGCACCGGCAACGATCTCAAGACTCATGAATTCTGTCTTCCATGAATACCTCGACAAGTTCGTTGTGGTATATCTTGATGACATTCTAGTCTACTCAAAATCCGAGGAAGAGCATGGAGAACACCTTCGTCTCACTCTCATGAAACTTCGCGAGCATCGTCTGTATGCCAAGTTTTCCAAATGTGAGTTCTGGATTCCAGAAGTTGCATATCTTGGTCATATCATCTCTGCCAAAGGCATTGCCATTGATCCTGAAAAGGTTAAGGCAATTGTTGACTGGAAACCCCCTAAGACGGTGAAACAAGTTAGAAGCTTTCTTGGCTTGGCTAGCTATTGCCGTCGTTTCGTCCAAAACTTTTCCAAGATTGCCAAACCTCTCACTGATCTCACAAAGAAGGACAAAAAGTTCGTTTGGACTCCACAATGTGATGAGAGTTTCAACCTTCTGAAGACTAAACTCACTTCCACACCTGTTCTAGTTGGCCCCGACACTACCAAACCTTTCCAGATATTCTGTGACGCATCTCTCCAAGGACTAGGAGCAGTTCTTATGCAAGAACGTCAAGTTGTGGCTTATGCTTCACGTCAGTTGAACCCACATGAGCAAAACTATCCCACTCATGATCTTGAACTTGCGGCAGTTGTGTTTGCCCTCAAGAAATGGAGACAATACTTGTTGGGTAACAAAACTGAAATCTTTTCCGATCATAAGAGTCTGAAATACATCTTCACTCAGCCAGATCTGAACCTCAGGCAAAGGAGATGGATTGAGAAGATTAAAGACTTTGATCTCACCATTTCTTACACTCCAGGCAAGGCTAATGTTATGGCCGATGCTCTCAGTCGCAAATCCTATTGCAATAATCTCATGATCATGGAAAGCCAACCTCCACTTCATGAAGAATTCCAGAAGCTGAACCTTGGTCTTGTTCCTGAAGGATACCTTGCTAGCTTGACAGCCAGCCCAACTCTCGAGGACAAGATTCGTTCTGAACAACTTCGTGATAATGAAATCAAGAAGATTGTGGATCACATCAAGGAGGGCAATGATAAGTTCAAGTCCTTCTCATTTGATGACAAGGGAACGGTGTTCTTCGAAGGACGCATTGCAGTCCCTCAGATTCAAAGTCTCAAGGATATCATTCTCAAGGAGGCTCATGAAACTCCTCTATCCATTCACCCTGGAAGTACAAAGATGTACCAGGATCTCAAGACTCTGTATTGGTGGTCTGGCATGAAACGTGAAATTGCCCAATACGTTTCCGAATGCGACGTTTGTCAACGTGTTAAGGCAGTCCATCAGAAGACAGCAGGTCTACTCCAACCTCTGAAAATTCCTGAGTGGAAGTGGGACATGATTGAAATGGACTTCGTTACTGGGTTTCCAAAGTCCAGGAGGGGCAACGATGCAATCTTCGTTGTTATTGATCGTCTCACTAAGGTTTCTCACTTCTATGCTGTAAAGGAAACTATCTCAGCTAGCCAGTTAGCAGAGCTCTACACAGCAAAGGTTGTTCCCCTTCATGGTGTTCCATTGGAAATAAGCTCAGACCGTGGAAGTATTTTCACTTCTCATTTCTGGAAAAGCTTTCAAGAAGCATTGGGCACTAAACTTCTGTTCAGCACAGCTTATCACCCTCAGTCTCAGGGGCAAGTCGAAAGAGTCAATCAGATTCTCGAGGATATGCTCAGAGCATGTGGTCTCTCCTTTGGCATGAAATGGGAGGATTGCCTTCCATATGCTGAATTCTCCTACAACAACAGCTACCAGGCAAGCCTAGGAATGGCACCATTTGAGGCACTGTATGGTCGCAGATGCAGGAGTCCAATCAATTGGTCTGGAGCTGGTGAACGTTCACTCTTAGGCCCTGACATTGTTAAGGAAGCCGAGGAGAAAGTTCGTATCATTCGTGACAATCTCAGGATTGCTCAGTCTCGTCAGAAGAGCTATTATGATAGCAAGCACAGGGATATGGTCTATGCACCTGGTGATAAGGCATATCTCCGTGTAACTCCCCTCAGAGGCACCCATCGTTTTGGTGTGAAAGGAAAGCTTGCACCAAGATACATTGGCCCTTTCAACATCCTCTCAAGACGTGCAGAGAATGCTTATCGTCTTGAACTTCCAGAAAAACTTTCCAAAGTGCACGATGTGTTCCACGTGTCACAACTCAAGAAGTGCTTCAAGGATCCAGATCGTGCAGTTGATCATGATTCCATTGAGCTGCAAGATGATCTATCTTATGAGGAGCACCCTATTCGTATTCTCGATGAGACCGAGCGTAAGACTCGCAACAAGAGCACCAAGTTCTTGAAAGTCCAATGGTCGCATCATTCTGATAAAGAGGCAACGTGGGAGACCGAAGAGGATCTTCGCAAGAAGTATCCGGACCTGTTCATTTCTCAGTAGGGAATCTCGGGGCGCGATTCCTTCAAGGGGGGCGTTTTGTAACATCCAAGTATGAAAACCCTTAGTTGTTTTACTTATTTGTTTAATTTATGCAATGCATCATGGCATCATTCTCATTTTTATTTCTGTTTGCATTGTTTTCATAATAAAATTCAAACTTAATCAAACCTTGTTTTCACACTTGTCTGTTACAATCTCTCAAATAAAGATTTGCAATTTCAAAAACATCAATTGCTTCCAATTAGTTTCATTTGGATCAACTCTTAAATTGTTGCTTAATTTAATCAAACCATTTCAATCTTTATTTTCTAAGTCATTTCAAATTCAAACCAACCCTTAGAAATCAGCACCTTTTGAAACCATAAAAGTCACCACCCTTTTTCCCTCTTTAAACCCTTCCAAAACCCTAGGGGAAACCCTAGTGGGAATGGCATTATTTTCCAATATTAAGTATTATTGTAATTTCCAATTAAATTGGTTAATTTTAAAAACAACAAACAAACAATAAATTTTTGGAAAACCAAAACTACCAAATGGTTTCTTTTCATCTAAGAAGCTTATACAAATTTTTCCAAAATTTTATCTAATCAAAAACCTATCTATTTTATCCAAAAGCTAGCTACAAAAAAAAAACAGTACAAAAAAAATAAATAAAAGGAGAAACGAGCAGCCGCACCTAATCTACCGCTTGGCCCAAGCCCACCTAACAACTAACAGCGCAGCAGCCCAGCGCAACTTACCGGTTCGTTGCGCTGAGATTCGTGCTCCCCTTCTAATCCACCTTCTCCCTCCTGTACGGCGCGCCATCGGAGGCCTCCACGGCGACCCCCGACGCGACCACGGCGGCCCCGCTGCGCCTCCACCCTATAAAGCATGCCCTAGGGCCCCTGCTGCCCTAACCCTAACCCTAGGTGCTAGCTACGCCTCGCCGCCGCCTCCATCTGTTTCTTCCCCGACGCGTTTGTCCTCCTCTGAACCTCTTGCCGGCGACAGCCTCTGAAGATCGTGATGGCGCCGCCACCTGGTGGTCCTATCTAGCCGTCTACCTGCGGGAACCGAAGCGCAGCACCGCCCTCTTCAACTTGGACACCGGAGACCCCCACGGTGAGCTGCCAATCGACGACGCCGCGTTTCTCTCCTCTCTCCGGCCACCGTGCCATTCTTCTGAATTCGCACTTCTCGTCGCCGTTGCAGAGCTTGTCGCCCACGATCGCTCGCGGAAACCAGTAGCCCTCGCCGTCCTCGACACGTTGAGCATCTCCGGGAGCCCGTAGCGCCACTGCTTCCTCCCCGTCGTCTTCGACACCTCCGCGGCCGCCGTCGTCACCCTCCGTCAGCACGCGTCGCCGTCGATCAATCCCAGTGAGCATCCGCCCTCGCTCCCTTCCTCCCTCTGCTTGCGCACGGCCCAGCGCACGTACTGCACACGCACAAACAAACATTCGCTATCACCACCGCGCCAATCGCCGCCGGCGAGCAGTTCTGAACCTCTGTCTGTCGAGCAAGCATTAGCTCGTCAGTTAAAAGTTCAGAATTGTGCAAGCCGTAACCTTTTCCTCCCTGCGTGGTGCTTACTGACAACGAACGCGATTCACCGCAGTGGTTCAGACCAAACGCTTGCACAGCGAGCTCACGGGTTCGAGTCCCGGAAGCCGCACCCTTTTTTTGGAGATTTACTCCCACGCGCAGTGGCCCACCAGGCAGTGGCACTGGGAGCCACGCAAGCGTGTGCGCCACGCTGGCCCCTCTGGCCCACTGCGCAGTGGCAGTGGGTAGCGAGAACCTGAGTAACAAAAGGTTTTCTGCGTAATTCAAAAATTCCAAATTCTTTTAAATAACAGAATTAAATCAAAACTTTAAAATTTAATATCTCCCATTTTATAAATCCAATAAACACAAACTTTATATCTATTCTGATCCAAATTTTATACTCTTTCCAAATATTCAACTTGTGTTCTGTTTTGAATTTTCAAAATACTTTAAAATTTCAAATTTGGATAATTCAAATGCAAATTGAAATAATTCATAACTAATTCATACTGTTTTCAAATAATTCAAATAAAATATGTTTTTCACACCTTTTTGAATGCTCTATTCAAATATAAATTTTGTTTTCTGGTTTGAATAATTTAAATTGCCTAAACAATTTAAATCTTGTTTAATTCAATTAAAAATTGTTTAATATTGTTTAATTCATAATTAAATAATCCTAAGTCCAATTTCAAATTGTGAAACATGTAATCCAACTAAAATTTGATAAACTTTTCAAATATAAAATTTGTAAATTGTTTTGCACACTTTAAATTGATGATAACAACATTTATTTGTGTGCCATATTTAAGTAACAAAATTCCAAATTTAATAAATGCCTTTCTAAATTGTTAACTATCATTCCAATTGCATTTAAATTGTTATGTTATTGTTATTCATCATGCATGCATCATACTAAGTCACTTACACATGATGCTTAGTGATAGAACAATTAATTCAACTCTAAAGCATGGGCTTCCATATGCAACCTTTGCATATGGAATCCATTTAAACTTGTGTTTCATGTCAAGCAAGTTATTTTGGTGCATCTATTAAACATGACATGCATCATCCAATGTTTGTGCACTTATGCCATGTATTGATTGCCCGTCTTCCTTCGTTGTTGTTTTGCTTCTTCTCGGTTAGACGACGACGTTGGTACCGACGAGCCTTACGACACCACTACTCAGGACCTAGCCCAGTACGAGACTGAGCTGCCAGGCAAGTTATCACTCACATGAATCATCGAGTTCCTTTCCACACTTGTTGTCGATACTATCCTTTTGTCTACTATTGCTAGCCCTATGTATCGTTGCTTGTCTCCGAACCTATCACATGATTCCTGAGCCAATGATATTGCCTCACCTCCATACCTACAGCCTTTATTTGTGCCTTAGTATTATCTAGCATGCTTAGGGTTGCTTTTACTCGAGTCTGTTGTCGGTTACTACTGTTGCTATCTTATTATCTTGTACCGGGGCTCGTTGTTAATCAATCAATCCTGTTAATTGCTAATGGTAATAATAATTTGATGATAAGGCACCGGCAGGAGGCCCATGAGTGGTTTTGGAGCCTGCTAGTGTCGACCCTAATAGGAAAAGGGTCTTGTCTACTGATCCATGATGAGCGCACTACCCGCATTTGGGAAGCGAGTATGGGCGCCCCCCTCAACTTGACCTGATTCGCATCTCGTCCAAATCGCCTCATTTAGTTTGTGTTTTCCATTTGCCGCATGCATGTTTTTGCGAGCCCAGCGCAGGGTGGAACTTTCGTAGTCGGCATATAGGGGGACACGGTCTTAGAGTGCTATGATGGTCCATTTTCTTCTGGGCTTGATTAGCCGTGCGCCCAAGGTGCTTTGGGCTTGATGCGAAGAATGGTTGGTTGTGTTGAGTGCCCCGCTTGGTGGGAGGCATCCCATCTGGCGGGATATTCATGAGTGTACGGCCAAATTGGTGCAACCCTGCAGGGATAATCTTCTCGAGAAGCCGTGTTTTCCGCGGTTATGGATTACTTGGTGAAAGTACTGGCTAACAAGTACTCAGGACAACTTCAACATAACGATCAATCATGTTTCACCCAATGATTAATAACTTGACTAGTAATAGGTTATTCACACAATAACTTGATTCACCTTATCACAACTGTGTGAGTTATCCTCGGATTGCTTCTTTGGATAAGGGGCGAGATCCAGGATGGGTTTGGTTGAAGTTATCTTTAAGTTGGTGACAATCCTCGATCTTATCTTATTCTATTAGCCGGAACTTGTAGATCTTTCTGTAGTTGGTTAGAGCAGCCAGCAGCAACTTTTATATTACCCTTTTCTTCCGTTGATCCCAAGCATCAATGCTTGTGTTGACGGGTAACTCCTTGATGAACTGTGAGTCTTGCTTGCCAGTACTTGGATGTACTGACCCCGTTGGGGCTGTGGTTTACGCAGAGTACGACTACGACTACGACGCTTCCCAGGATGGCTACTTTGTGGAGTTTGATGAGTCTGCAGACGAGTAGTTAGCTGGACCAGGGCAGGATCCAGACCTACGTGGATGGGCTTCGCTTTTCTTTATTTTCTCCGGCTTCTTAAGCCATGGATTTGTCTGTACTCAGACCCCCTTTGATTGCTTCCGCTGTTGTAATGGATGATATGTTGGGACATGTGTCCTCTGGATGACTGTATTCGATATTTTCTGCCTTAGTGAAGGCCAGTTGCACTTATTTCATTCTTTTGTGTCTTAGAGACAGTTTGTGTTATCATTTCGTTCAAAGCTGTTGACGTACAGTGCGTGTTTGAATATGAAGTACGTCGACAGTAGTGCCTTAGGTTCCTAGCGGATAGTTTACCTCGACGGTGGAAGCAGGGCTTGTGTTGTCGCGCATAAGCGCAGGCCTACCAGGAAGCTGGGACGTGGGAGCAGTTATGCCCCATAATCCAAGCACCTGACTTCCAGTTCGTGCGAGGAGTATCCTCTAGAAACCTTGGGTGCGACAGTGGCTCAGCTGCGTCCGTATTATACTTAGTAAAGACTATATTGGCAAGTGGAATTGCACGATGTAATAAGCAGCAGGTTTTCTGACGTACTCTTTTCCTGTCCAGGGCACCTTTGGGGACTGGACGGGTTTTTAATGAGGCGGCTTGCTGACCTACATTTTTCATATCAAGTAAAGAGATGGTTATCAAGAAAAGAGATAGTTGTTATCAGTTTTTCATATCAAGTAAAGAGATGGTTATCAAGAAAAGAGATAGTTGTTATCAGTTTTTCATATCAAGTAAAGAGATGGTTATCAAGAAAAGAGATGGTTGTTATCAGGTTATGTATTCTCAGTACGATGTGTATATCTAGGTCTTGGGGGCTGATCGCTTAAATAGCACAGTTACAAACTCAAAGACCCGGCCATGATGCCTATGAGTTATAAGGGCCGATTACTCGCAAACGAGTACGGCTACAATCTTATAACCGGACAAAGAAGTCCAAATTTCTTGGCTACTCTTACTTAAGCTCGATGTGACTCGCATTAAAGTGGCATGATTTGTTCGCTTGCGATGGCAGTTAGTCATGAAACCCGACGGGGATTGGCTGGCTACGTCTTCGTATTGATGTAACAACATGGTATCCACGCGAAAGCCGGCTTATAGTACAAGACAGTCAAAAGGGTCATCTAAACCACAAGTTATGCAGAGTATAAGGCTGAATAGCCGGAAACTCAATGACTATTAAGCATAACTTCAAATCCGATGTGAAACAACTCATGGATCTTTGTGAAAATAGCAATAAGTATTTTGTTGCCTTTTCAAGATCAAGTGTCCTAGGCTCGGCAATCCGGGCCCGGTAGCTTGAAATCTTAAAAAGAACTGGCTTACTTGTATAGTTGCAAAAATCCAAATATCCGAGTCTTGGGGGCTCGGGGACTTCGAAGCAAAATCCGCTTGTCAATACCCATGAGACCCGGAAATTGAGTTTTCACAAAAGGAGCAATAAATAAAACCAGATATCGAGAACAGATGAGCTTAAACTTACAAAGGTTGGAACAGGCATCGAGTATATCAAGGCCTTAGTGTGCATTACAAAATACTGGTGAAAAAATATCAAAGGTGCACAGGCGCACCGCCTAAAAAATGACTGTTTCAAAAAGTATGTCGACCGACTGACGCTTAAGAAGAGGCATCGGAAACCATATATCACTCGGCGCTCATCTTGGCCTTACCCTTGCCATCATTGGTGGCAGCAGCAACACCCGGATCGGCGGCGCCAGCTCCCGCAGGAGGCGGAACGACTGATGTTGAGGCAGCAGGAGCAGAGCCGGCTTCAGCTTGTTTCTTGGCAGCCTCCGCCCTTATCGCAGCAGCTTCCTCCTTCCACCGAGCCATCATGTCATATGGTTCGGGAAGATCTGACTTAATTGCCACACCAGCAGCATCATAAGCAGGGACAAGAGTATTGACGTCCAGTTCATCAGCGATCACGCTAGCCGGGTAACGGACCTCTTTCTGCACAGCCTGAAAATCCTCCCGCGAGAATTTTGAACCATCAAGCTTGAATTCGGGGAAGCCGCCCATGAGCTTTGCCAGATCGAGCTTGGGGAAGTAAGCCTTGGCGAGTGATAGCCCCCGGGTCATTCCAACCCGGCAGGACGAGCGCTTCCAGTGCCAAATCCACTCAGGAATCGTGGAAAGGCGTCCAGCATCCTCTTCAGGTCAACATGTCCTCTACCTGGCCACCGTAACTCTTCCAAAATCCATCTGGTTCCGGCACACAGCTGCCGGATAACATTCTTCATGGTCTTCAGCTTGGCAATATCATCCTCATCCGGCATGGTCTCATCCGGGCCTGGAGTAAAATGAATATATCAGCTAAGCATTTTTTGCTGTTGGTCAAAAGGATAAACCCGGAGAAGGAAGCATACCAAGCAAAGAACAATAGGTATCAGAAATTTCGACAGAAAGGCTTGTCAAGTCGTCTTCGGCTCGGTGAGCCCTTCTTCGGTACTTCTTCATTAATTGCCTATTCCTTCTGGCTTCAGTCTCGGCCGCTTCGCGTAAAGATATTTCTTTTTCAATGAGCTTGGTGGCGTCTGCAAGTTTCTCCTCATATTGAGTCACGAAAGACTGCATGGATGATAAAAAGTGTTAGTCGGATAGAAGAGCACGGTTATCAGTCAATGGTATAATAAAGTCCCGAGCAAGTCATGAATGAACTCACTCGGAACTTGGGGACTGGACAAAGGTACAAGCAACATTAGTTCAACTTACCTCATGTCTGGTTATTAAGGCTCCCAGGATGTTTTCCTCGTTAGCTCGTAAGGTGCGCAGGGTTTGCAGCATCTGGGCAAACGTTAACTCATCGGAATGAGTCCGGGAAGAGCCGGCAGCTTGGTCATCAGGCAGGGGGGTTTTCCTTGCATTTGGAGTGGAGACCCGGACAGTCTGAGTGTCCGGGTTGGGAGGGCTCATCTTCGTATCTAGAATTTCTATCTCTTCGTCTACTGGTTCCGATAAGGAAGGAGATCCGACGGTTTGGGAAAGTGGATTGTTCAGAGGGCCTTGTTCCCGGTTAGTGGCTGCATCACCTCCAGTTGCGGCGTCTGCGTCGTCAGTCGGCTTCTCCACCTGAATGTTAGCCGTTTCTGTGTTTTCCGGGTCACTGACGGTGACCTGAGCACTGAAAGAAAGAGGAAAAAAGGCAGTTATTGATGATGACGGTGGCTCGGATGAAAGTTGGCTAGAGGCAAAAAGAAATAGTAAGGCAAAAACTTACCCGGCATTTACGGTGTAATCCGATGGGAGCTCGCCACTTGAAGTAGATGAGGTATTCGCAGGAACCACTAATGGAACCCGGAATTGCCCGGCACGTGGGTGGTTAGGAGAGGGGTGGCGCTGAGGAGAGTTGGAAGAACGAGATGGAGGAGCACTGCCACGAGGGACTAAAGGGGCGGAGATGCCCGGGTTAAGAGGATCTTCACCCGGGAAGCTCCGAGTTACCCTGCGCTTGGCGGGGAAAGGTTCCTTCAAGCACGGCGAATTTGATAATTGATGGTTAAGTCTTCGCATGGCGTCAAAGGAGTAAGATTCGGAAGATAGTGAGGAAAAAGGAACCTTGGATATTGTCCCCCTGCTTTTCCTCTTGGCCCCGGCTGTTGCCTCTGGGTCAGACTCGGTTCTCTCCGGGTCATCCTCGTTGTTTCCACCTTCGTCCTCCAGCCCTGCGAGCCAGATGTGTATTCATTGGGAAAAAGACAGACGAAAGGAAAGTAATACAAGCAAAAGTATGTAGATCCTGGGTGAGTACCTTCGCTGTCGTCAGTCGTCTCGTCCCCCTCTTCCGGGTCTCTGGAGGGGGGGAGTGGGTCCACTCTCCAGAAGGGGTCATCAGTCTAAGGTAAAAAGATAAAGTTAATGTTTAGAAGCAGTATCGAGTTGAAATGTGGAGACAAGTTATGAGTGCCGGGTATTACCGTTGGAGCTGGATTTTCCCGAGTAAACGGAGGTAATCCGGAGATGCCCTTTATCACATCCAGCTTCTCTGTCAAGAGGCCCTTGATGGTCTTGATAGTGTCACCAGTCGCAAAGCTTTTGGAGGAATAGCGAAGTGCATCTGTAGTGTGACCCGAATACTCGCACATCAATTTGGTGCGGATGGAATTAGGTTGGATTCGGAAGTCGACCCATGTCTTTATCAAATTGAGCCCTAGGAGGCCTTGGGCCGAGAGAATGGCTATTTTGGCTAGTGCAGGAAGGATTGCTTCCCTGTCCGAGTCTGGTGCGAAGGCACTGAAAGACTCGGAGGGTTTGAGGGGGGTCTCTGAGTAACCCGGCAGCTTCTTCTCGCTGTCGGGGGAGGTATCGCGACAGTAAAAAAAGGATAACTGCCAATGTTTGGCACAGGATTGCAGGTTGAGGGTTGGCATTAAAGAATTCCTACGGCGTTGGATGGATACCCCGCCGCAAGTGAGAAGCGCCCCGTCGCCGCTTTCGCGGCACGGTTTGCATTGGAATAACACAGTGAAAAGAGTCAGGTTTGGTGGCATGCACAAATACGATTCAGATAGAACTATGAAGTGGGTGATGTTCAACATTGAGTTAGGCCCTATGTCGAACACCCGGAGTCCGTAGTGATCTAAGACCTCCCTAAAGAAAGGGTGACCCGGAGGGCGAAATCCTCGGGTCACGTGCTCTACAAAGCAGATTACCTCGTCTTCTGCGGGGGTGGGATGAGTTTCGTTACCTGGCACCCTCCAGTGGATGTCTTTCTGAGAGGGGAGGGTGCCTAACTCGGTTAGTTCGTCCAACTTGGCCTTAGTGGTTGTGGAGCGCTCCCAATTGGCGGATATGGCTTGGGTGGTCCTTGCTTGAGCAGGATGTTTTCCTTGTTGCTTGGGAGCCATGGGGTCAGCCTGCGAAACACAAAAAGAAAAAGATGTGTGAAATAAGACCCGGGAAAGTTGAAATATCCGAGTATGAGGTATCAAGAAGGTGCGAAGTTGAGAACTGTCCGGGTATTGAGCACACTTGTGGAAATTGTTGGTCACTTACGTAGGAAAAGGTATTTGGGGATGACGGATGGTTGCCCATATTTATACCGCAAATGAAATAGCTGGAAAAGGAGGGTTTTTCCGGGTGTTAATGCAATAAGCGGAAAACAGCGGAGGAACGGATCTAGATGGAAAGGTTCGCGGATGGCTTTTAAGTAAAATTGGTGATCAGTAACGGTTGAAGGATCACTTGTGACTATCAGGCAGGCAATTAAAGGGGTTGGCGAGCATTGAATCGATCTAATCTGGTGCAATCGGACAAGTAACTTGCGGGATGACCTAGATCTGATCTTGGATGGATTAAAAGCTGCGGGGCTGAATTAATTGGTTGCGAAGGGCTTACCGAGAAGATTGGGGCTTAATGTGATGGCGACGAGCGGTGCAGCTCGAATGGGAGGAATGGAGGTACAAAGGTGGCGCTTGACGGCGGCGCGAGGCGATTCAAGGGCGGGCGCGGCCGCTGTTAATCTTGCGTCAGTAACAGGCGCGAGTTCTTCACGATGGTGCTGCGAAGGTATTAGGAGCAATGGGGGAGAGGAGAAGTTGTGGCGTGGTGATGGGCTTAGGGTTACCCTCTAAGCGCTATTTATAAGGCAAGGGAGAGCTTATCTTAACGGCTAGGAGCCGGGAACCGCGGGGTAATGGTTATCCACGAAGATCTCGCAAGATGTGCGTTAAGTGTTGGGCAAGGCATCGTGACAGAGGAAGGAAGGGGTTCGTCCGTAATGACAGGACTGGTTATCAAGCATGAGATCCTGTCATTTCTTATTGTAGTTTGGGCTCAGGAATTTGGACCCAAGTATATGGAGGAAAGGTCCGGGTTATTGTATGGCCACCATGGATCAAGGCCTAGTAGAATATCGAAGCATCTTAACTCGGTTTCCATGTGCCCATGTGATTGATATTTTTTCAGGAATAGCAAGCGCTTCAAGGAGATCCGTGAAG
The DNA here is from genome assembly GCA_028641055.1 of Alopecurus myosuroides. NCBI lineage: Eukaryota > Viridiplantae > Streptophyta > Magnoliopsida > Poales > Poaceae > Alopecurus > Alopecurus myosuroides. The sequence goes on from CM054061.1 coordinate 34,581,657, forward strand.
CCCAGGCTATTCTGGGGACTACTGATGGGGGGATGCTAACCCGGTATGTCAGGATCCGAGGAATAACCCGGCCCAGAGACAGTGAGCAGGATACGGCTAGGGATAAAGATGTTTGTGAAGGCCCAAACTCGTGGGTCTGGTGACCCGGATTGTGGGTGTTGTAAAGGAAAGTTAGGGTTAGCACGCCGTGTCTGGGTAGGACCCGGGTGTGCCTTGTAAAGTAAGTTAGGGGGTACGGGAGCTATATAAACCGACCCCTGGGTATAGATTGAGACAGAGATTCGAGAACCTTAGCAATATCGAGTGGTATCGAGTATCCAGTGTAAACCCTAATCGTGTTATTGTATCGAGAATAGAGATCCGGCGACTTCGATTGCCGGCTGTCATATCAAGTTGTATCATGTCTTCCTTTGAGCTAAACCTTCTCCCGAATGCCTGTGTCGACTTGCCCCAAGATCAGTTACCCCTGGTAACATCTGCCGTGATTATCCCACGACACTCTCTGTGTTGGGGCCTCACCGACGTCGGATTCTCACTTGCGGGTTCCAGGACTGCTCACACCCCGAAACTCCCGGATCTGACGTAACGGGGGGAATCTTGCAAGGAGGTGGGCCCTACCATTGTCAAGTGTGTTCCTTGGGCCTAAAATGACACAACCAAGCAACTAGTTACACTTTGCGACCCACTTCCGGCTCACGCAGAGGGGGCTGGACGCCGGTTCCGTCTTTTTCTACACCGGGGCTAGGGTATCTCCAGAGATGGGCTCCGGAGCGTCGGAATCCCACCTAAACCAATGTTTTGCCATTACATGTGTGTTATAGTGTCTCATGGGTCTTGGGTGCCAAATATACCATCACTCTCTGTGTTGGGGCCTCACCGACGTCGGATTCTCTCTCGCGGGTTCCAGGACTGCTCACACCCCGAAACTCCCGGATCTGACGTAACGGGGGGAATCTTGCAAGGCGGTGGGCCCTAACATTGTCAAGGGTGTTACTTGGGCCTAACATGACACAACCAAGCAACTAGTTCCACTTTGCTACCCACTTCCGGCTCACGCAGAGGGGGCTAGATGCCGGTTCCGTCTTTTTCTACACCGGGGCTAGGGTATCTCCGGAGAGGGGCTCCGGAGCGTCTGAATCCCACCTAAACCAATGTTTTGCCATGCCATGTGTGTTATAGTGTCCCATGGGTCTTGGGTTCCAAAGATACCATCACTCTCTGTGTTGGGGCCTCACCGACGTCGGATTCTCTCTCGCGGGTTCCAGGACTGCTCACACCCCGAAACTCCCGGATCTGACGTAACGGGGGGAATCTTGCAAGGAGGTGGGCCCTACCATTGTCAATGGTGTTCCATGGGCCTAACATGACACAACCAAGCAACTAGTTCCACTTTCCTACCCACTTCCGGCTCACGCAGAGGGGGCTGGACGCTGGTTCCGTCTTTTTCTACACCGGGGCTAGGGTATCTCCGGAGAGGGGCTCCGGAGCATCTGAATCCCACCTAAACCAATGGTTTGCCATGACATGTGTGTTATAGTGTCTCATGGTTCTTGGGTGCCAAAGATACCATCACTATCTGTGTTGGGGCCTCACCGACGTCGGATTCCCTCTCGCGGGTTCCAGGACAGCTCACACCACGAAACTCCCGGATCTGACGTAACGGGGGGGAGTCTTGCAAGGAGGTGGGCCCTACCATTGTCAAGGGTGTTCCTTGGGCCTAACATGACACAACCAAGAATCTAGTTCCACTTTGCTACCCACTTCCGGCTCACGCAGAGGGGGCTAGACGCCGGTTCCGTCTTGTTCTACACCGGGGCTAGGGTATCTCCGTAGAGGGGCTCCGGAGATTCTGAATCCCACCTAAACCAATGATTTGCCATGCCATGTGTGTTATAGTGTCTCATGGGTCTTGGGTGCCAAAGATACCATCACTCTCTGTGTTGGGGCCTCACCGACGTCGGATTCTCTCTCGCGGGTTCCAGGACTGCTCACACCCCGAAACTCCCGGATCTGACGTAACGGGGGTAATCTTGCAAGGAGGTGGGCCCGACCATTGTCAAGGGTGTTCCTTGGGCCCAAAATGACACAACCAAGCAACTAGTTCCACTTTGCTACCCACTTCCGGCTCACGCAGAGGGGGCTGGACGGTGGTTCCGTCTTTTTCTACACCGTGGCTAAGGTATCTCCGGCGAGGGGATCCGGAGCGTCGGGATCCCACCTAAACCAATGTTTTGCCATATCATGTGTGTTATAGTGTCTCATGGGTATTGGGTGCCAAAGGTACCATCACTCTCTAAGTTGGGGCCTCACCGACGTTGGATTCTCTCTCGCGGGTTCCAAGACTGCTCACACCCCGAAACTCCCGGATCTGACGTAACGGGGGGAATCTTGCAAGGAGGTGGGACCTACCATTGTCAAGGGTGTTACTTGGGCCTAACATGACACAACCAAGCAACTAGTTCCACTTTTCTACCCACTTCCGGCTCACGCAGAGGGGGCTGGACGCCGGTTCCGTCTTTTTCTACACCGGGGCTAGGGTATCTCCGGAGAGGGGATCCGGAGCGTCGGTATCCCACCTAAACCAATGTTTTTCCATGCCATGTGTGTTATAGTGTCTCATGGGTGTTGGGTGCCAAAGATACCATCACTCTCTATGTTGGGGCCTCACCGACATCGGATTCTCTCTCGCGGGTTCCAGGACTGCTCACACCCCGAAACTCCCGGATCTGACGTAACGGGAGGAATCTTGCAAGGAGGTGGGCCCTACCATTGTAAAGGGGGTTCCTTGGGACTAACATGACACAACCAAGCAACTAGTTCCACTTTGCTACCCACTTCCGGCTCACGCAGAGGGGGCTAGACGCCGGTTCCGTCTTTTTGTACACCGGGGCTAGGGTATCTCTGGAGAGGGGCTCCGGAGCGTCTGAATCCCACCTAAACCAATGTTTTGCCATGCCATGTGTGTTATAGTGTCTCATGGGTCTTGAGTGCCAAATATACTATCACTCTCTGTGTTGGGGCCTCACCGACGTCGGATCCTCTCTCACGGGTTCCAGGACTGCTCACACCCCGAAACTCCCGGATCTGACGTAACGGGGGGAATCTTGCAAGGAGGTGGGCCCTACCATTGTCAAGGGTGTTCCTTGGGCCTAACATGACACAACCAAGCAACTAGTTCCACTTTTCTACCCACTTCCGGCTCACGCAGAGGGGGCTGGACGCCGGTTCCATCTTTTTCTACACCGGGGCTAGGGTATCTCCGGAGAGGGGATCCGGAGCGTCGGGATCCCACCCAAACCAATGTTTTGCCATGCCAAGTGTGTTATAGTGTCTCATGGGTCTTGGGTGCAAAAGATACCATCACACTCTGTGTTGGGGCCTCACCGAAGTCGGATTCTCTCTCGCGGGTTCTAGGACTACACACACCCCGAAACTCCCGGATCTAACATAACGGGGGGAATCTTGCAAAGAGGTGGGCCCTACCATTGGAAAGGGTGTTCCTTGGGCCTAACATGACACAACCAAGCAACTAGTTCCACTTTGCTACCCACTTCCGGCTCACGCAGAGGGGGTTGGACGCCGGTTCCGTCTTTTTCTACACCGGGGCTAGGGTATCTCCGGAGAGGGGATCCGGAGCGTCGGGATCCCACCTAAACCAATTTTTTTCCATGCCACGTGTGTTATAGTGTCTAATGGGTGTTGGGTGCCAAATATACCATCACTCTCTGTGTTGGGGCCTCACCGACGTCGGATTTTCTCTCGCGGGTTCTAGGACTGCTCACACCCCGAAACTCCCGGATCTGACGTAACGGGGGGAATCTTGCAAGGAAGTGGGCCCTACCATTGTCAAGGGTGTTCATTGGGCCTAACATGACACAACCAAGCAACTAGTTCCACTTTGCTACCCACTTCCGGCTCACGCAGAGGGGGCTGAACGCCGGTTCCGTCTTTTTCTACATCGGGCTTGGGTATCTCCGGAGAGGGGCTCCGGAGCGTCTGATTCCCACCTAAACCATTTGTTTTCCATGCCATGTGTGTTATAGTGTCTCATGGGTATTGGGTGCCAAAGATACCATCACTCTCTGTGTTCGGGCCTCACCGACGTCGGATTCTCTCTCGCGGGTTCCAGGACTGCTCACACCCCGAAACTCCCGGATCTGACGTAACGGGGGGAATCTTAGAAGGAGGTGGGACCTTACATTGTCAAGGGTGTTCCTTGGTAATAACATGACACAAACAAGCAACTAGTTACACTTTTCTACCCACTTCCGGGTCACGCAGAGGGGGCTGGACGCCGGTTACGTCTTTTTCTACACCGGGGCTAGGGTATCTCCGGAGAGGGGAACCGGAGTGTCGGGATCCCACCTAAACCAATGTTTTTCCACTCCATGTGTGTTATAGTGTCTCATGGGTCTTTGGTGCCAAAGATACCATCACTCTCTGTGTTGTAGCCTCACCGACGTCGGATTCTCTCTCGCGGGTTCCAGGACTGCTCACACCCCGAAACTCCCGGATCTGACGTAACGGGGGGAATCTTGCAAGGAGGTGGGCCCTACCATTGTCAAGGGTGTTCCTTGTTCCTAACATGACACAACCAAGCAACTAGTTCCACTTTGCTACCCACTTCCGGCTCACGCAGAGGGGGCTGGACGCCGGTTCCGTCTTTTTCTACACCGGGGCTAGGGTATCTCCGGAGAGGGGCTCCAAAGCGTCGGGATCCCACCTAAACCAATGTTTTGCCATTACATGTGTGTTATAGTGTATCATGGGTCTTGGGTTCCAAAGATACCATAACTCTCTGTGTCGGGGCCTCACCGACGTCGGATTCTCTCTCGCGGATTCCAGGACTGCTCACACCTCGAAACTCCCGGATCTGGCGTAACGGGGAGAATCTTGCAAGGAGGTGGGACCTACCATTGTCAAGGGTGTTCCTTGGGCCTAACATGACACAACCAAGCAACTAGTTCCACTTTTCTACCCACTTCCGGCTCACGCAGAGGAGGCTAGACGCCGGTTCCGTCTTTTTCTACACCGGGGCTAGGGTATCTCCGGAGAGGGCTCCGGAGCGTCTGAATCCCACCTAAACCAATGTTTTGCCATGCCATGTGTTTTATAGTGTCTCATGGGTCTTGGGTGCCAAAGATACCATCACTCTCTGTGTTGGGGCCTCACCGACGTCGGATTCTCTCTCGCGGGTTCTAGGACTGCTCACACCCCGAAACTCCCGGATCTGACTTAACGGGGTGAATCTTTCAAGGAGGTGGGCCCTACCATTGTCAAGGGTATTCCTTGGGCCTAACATGACATAACCAAGCAACTAGTTCCACTTTTCGACCCACTTCCGGCTCACGCAGAGGGGGCTGGACGCCGGTTCCGTCTTTTTCTACACCGGGGCTAGGGTATCTCCGGAGAGGGGATCCGGAGCGTTGGGATCCCACCTAAACCAATGTTTTGCCATGACATGTGTGTTATAGTGTCTCATGGGTGTTGGGTGCCAAAGATACCATCACTCTCTGTGTTGGGGCCTCACCGACGTCGGATTCTCTCTCGCGGGTTCCAGGACTGCTCACACCCCGAAACTCCCGAATCTGACGTAACGGGGGGAATATTGCAAGGAGGTGGGCCCTACCATTGTCAAGGGTGTTCCTTGGGACTAACATGACACAACCAAGCAACTATTTCCACTTTGCTACCCACTTCCGGCTCACGCAGAGGGGGCTAGACGCCGGTTCCGTCTTTTTCTACACCGGGGCTAGGGTATCTCCGGAGAGGGGCTCCGGGGTGTCTGAAACCCACCTAAACCAATGTTTTGCCATGCCATGTGTGTTATAGTGTCTCATGGGTCTTGGGTGCCAAAGATACCATCACTCTCTGTGTTGGGGCCTCCCCGACGTCGGATTCTCTCTCGCGGGTTCCAGAACTGCTCAAACCCCGGAACTCCCGGATCTGACGTAACGGGGGGAATCTTGCAAGGAGGTGGGCCCTACCATTGTCAAGGGTGTTCCTTGGGCCTAAAATGACACAACCAAGCAACTAGTTCCAATTTTCTACCCACTTCCGGCTCACGCAGAGGGGGCTGGACGCCGGTTCCGTCTTTTTCTACACCGGGTCTAGGGTATCTCCGGAGCAGGGGCTCCGGAGCGTCTGAATCCCACCTAAACCAATGTTTTTCCATGCCATGTGTTTTATAGTGTCTCATGGGCCTTGGGTTCCAAAGATACCATCACTCTCTGTGTTGGGGCCTCACCGACGTCGGATTTTCTCTCGCGGGTTCTAGGACTGCTCACACCCCGAAACTCCCGGATCTGACGTAACGGGGGGAATCTTGCAAGGAGGTGGGCCCTACCATTGTCAAGGGTGTTCCTTGGGCCTAACATGACACAACCAAGCAACTAGTTCCACTTTGCTACCCACTTCCGGCTCACGCAGAGGGGGCTGGACGCCGGTTCCGTCTTTTTCTACACCGGGGCTAGGGTATCTCCGGAGAGAGGATCCGGAGCGTCGGGATCCCACCTAAACCAATGTTTTGCCATGCCATTTGTGTTATAGTGTCTCATGGCTGTTGGGTGCCAAAGATACCATCACTCTCTGTGTTGGGGCCTCACCGACGTCGGATTCTCTCTCGCGGGTTCCAGGACTGCTCACACCCCGAAACTCCCGAATCTGGCGTAACGGGGGGAATCTTGCAAGGAGGTGGGCCCTACCATTGTCAAGGGTGTTCCTTGGGACTAACATGACACAACCAAGCAACTAGTTACACTTTGCTACCCACTTCCGGCTCACGCAGAGGGGGCTAGACGCCGGTTCCGTCTTTTTCTACACCGGGGCTAGGGTATCTCCGGAGAGGGGCTCCGGATCGTCTGAATCCCACCTAAACCAATGTTTTGCCATGCCATGTGTGTTATAGTGTCTCATGGGTCTTGGGTGCCAAAGATACCATCACTCTCTGTGTTGGGGCCTCCCCGACGTCGGATTCTCTCTCGCGGGTTCCAGGACTGCTCACACCCCGGAACTCCCGGATCTGACGTAACGGGGGGAATCTTGCAATGAGGTGGGACCTACCATTGTCAACGGTGTTCCTTGGGCCGAACATGACACAACCAAGCAACTAGTTCCAATTTTCTACCCACTTCCGGCTCACGCAGAGGGGTCTGGACGCCAGTTCCGTCTTTTTCTACACAGGGGCTAGGGTATCTCCGGAGAGGGGCTCTGGAGCGTCGGAATCCCACCTAAACCAATGTTTTGTCATGCCATGTGTGTTATAGTGTCTCATGGGTCTTGGGTGCCAAAGATACCATCACTCTCTGTGTTGGGGCCTCCCCGACGTCGGATTCTCTCTCGCGGGTTCCAGGACTGCTCAAACCCCGGAACTCCCGGATCTGACGTAACGGGGGGAATCATGCAAGGAGGTGGGCCCTACCATTGTCAAGGGTGTTCCTTGGGCCTAAAATGACACAACCAAGCAACTAGTTCCAATTTTCTACCCACTTCCGGCTCACGCAGAGGGGGCTGGACGCCGGTTCCGTCTTTTTCTACACCGGGGCTAGGGTATCTCCGGAGCAGGGGCTCCGGAGCGTCTGAATCCCACCTAAACCAATGTTTTGTGTCAGACCCCGGACCCAGAGATATACATACTGTTATGTGCTCCTAGCAATGGACTCACAAGGGCTTCAGGGTTACCAGCCCCGGCCGCAACAAACAACGGCAGGCAGACCGGATTCATCGGCACGTAGTCCGGATCCCCGGTCTACTACTCCTTGTGTCCATGCTAGTCATAACCAGATATGGATACCCAAGCGTCCACGAGTCGGATGAAACTGAAGGAACGGGACCAAAGCTATACAGAGCTGCTATGTGTCCAGAAAGTGCAACAACAATCGAGGGTTACTGGGGTTACCTCGCCCCAGGCCGATCAAATCGACAGGCGGGCTCGGACATGGATCATCGGCTCCACAACCCCTCGACTGCGACAACTATGCAGGCATAGCCAAAACTGTATAACAATGAGCTCGAAACCAACAACCGATCAAAGCAGTACTCTAAACATGAAGCTTTATTAAGCAAGTAATACTAGAGCATAGCTTACAAACAGAGGTCACACGACCCAACATTACATCAGACAACGGAAAGCAAATTATGTTGCTATTAAACAAGAACCAAAAAGGCCTAAGAGGCCGCAACATAAGGCGACGTCCCAGCCCATAGATTCCAGGCTGCTACCTGGGAAACCCCAAACTATCCGTCGATGTCCACTTTGAAACCCCACCTAAGGTATGGAACTTCACCTGAACCAAATTGAAGCAAACATGAGTACGGGAGGTACTCAACAAGACTTAACTAACCTATTATATATCTGCTTGTTCGAAAAGGGTTTATGAAGGTTGTTTTGCATAAAGCCAACTTTGTTTCGAATAGAGGGAGGCTGAGAAGTTTTTCACAAATCTTTTAAAAGAATACCCTCTCATGGGTATTGCCTTCAGAACCTTCGAAGCATCATCTTCAGCACCGATAACTGGAACCACCTCTTAAAGCTAATCATTCATTGGCAACATCTTTTACGTCATGTTCAAGTTATCTATGATCTCAGGATCCGTCACCTAGTTGTCCTTAACCGCGGACACGGCTTTTCGAAAAGATTAAACCCTGCAGGGGTGTACAACTTTACCCACACGTATCAACCGACTCTTATTGCCAAGCTATTGGCACAATTCCGACGATGTGCCGGCAGAGGGTGGCTGACCACGATCTTTCCCTTGCTTCGCCTATTCCATGAGTCGCTCCGAGTAGAGATGGACCGCCAATAGGGAGTGGCCATCTCCTGCCGGGTCTCTATCGTTGTGCGCAATGCTCGACGGTTACCTTCCCGCAGAGCGCCGATACACCACCACGTCCTAGTTTTGAAAATGTTTTGATATCCCCAGCAAATCCAAATGGAACGCCCGAACTAGGCAACTCATGGAACAAACTAGACAAGTTGAAACCGAGGGGAATCCAATCCCCGTGTGGTTGCACGATCATTCTTGGCTTCAAAGGCGAGAACTCGCTCCTAGGGGCATGAACGAGGCAAATCACCACATTCCATGTGGCAACTCATCCAAGCCTTTAATCATGTTAAACACACATCTCGAACCTTACCACGTCATCCTGTCATACTAAATTCATTTCGTAGCTCTGATTCATCAACCGGATGGAGCAGAGACAAACAGACATGTATGACTAAGCATGGCATATTTGAGGTTTTGGCGATACACCCAAACAAATCCTATGTCAGCTAGGAGCATGGAATCATGATATCTGGTTTATGCAACTAAATAGGATAACTCTATCTATTGACCCAAGATACTTTGTAAAAGCATGCATTGTACGAGAAGGAAAACACTTCGAAAACATATATGGGCAGATAAGAGGTTATGCTTGCCTTGCTTCAAGAAAACCAGAGAAAGCTTCAAGGAATAAGTGCTTGACTTGGTTGTTTAGACCAAGTATTCAGCAACAGGGATGTCGAACTTCACTCCGGATTCGCGTTCTACCGATAAGAGTGAAAACCGGAAAGAAAGAGAACAACACTCAAAACAGGCATCGATGCAATGCTCAATATGTATGCATGAACATTTGAATGCATTAAAGATAAGCCCTAAACATGGTTCATGGTTGCTAGGGTTCATATGTTAAGAAAACAGTTTCGGTGAAATTAGTCCCGAAGTGGACCTCGGAGGCCGATTCGGGCAAAACCTATAGGTGCGACAAGTTAAAGTGCTCAAATAGGGTTGAGAACACCATAACTAGGTTGCATTTGAAATTCTAAGCATTTTGACATATAACTTGCAATTTTCCAATTTTCTTGAATAAAAACTTATTTTCTTTATTTTAAAGGATTTAAATAATACTCAAAATTCAACATTGTCAAAAATGTGTGAAAATGATATGAACATGTAGATTGTATTTTTCTGAACAAAATGGTGTGTTGAACACATTTTTCTGATGAACCAAATAAAAGTTATTGCATTTTCAATTTTATTTGTTTTTCTGTAATTTAAATGAGGTGGGGTCCACGTGTCAGTTCCAATTTCAGTTGACAGGAATAAATAGAAAAATGCCTGGTGACATCAGCGTGATGTCGAGGTGATGTCACCCGGGGCCAAATCCTTCACAGCCACGATGCAATTGAGGAAATTACTCGAAATTTCGGAAATCAAAACCCACCACAAGATGGAGGTGATCAAGGGGATGCTCGGGATGGTCTCGGTTGGCCGGGAGATCGCCGGAGTGCTCGCCGGCGAGCTCGGGCGGCGGCGGCGGACCGCGGCTCCGGCGACAGGGAGCTACAGGGGGAGAGGGAGTGAGGCGAGGGCACCGGCGGGTGCGTCTGCTCACCGTGAGCCTGATGGCGGAGTCGGGGAGGCGAGGCGCGGCGCCAATCGCCGGCGGCGAGGAAGATTCCGGCGACGGCCGTGCGGAAGTCCGGCGGAAATTGAGGCCGCACGCGGCGTCCCTGCTGCTGCCTCCACTCGAGGAGGACGAAGGGGAGGTGGCGGAGCCGGTGGGATGCTCGGAAAGGGCCGGGGGAGGCCGTAGCTCCGGCGACGAGCGGCGGAATCCGGCGGCCGGTAGGGTTTGGTTTCCGGGCGTGGCCTTCCTGTTCGTTCCTGTTCGCGGGAGAGGCAGAGAAGAGGATGAGGGCTTCGATGTGGGGAGGAGGAGAGGGAAACGGGTACTTCTCCTGGTCCTTATCCCTGCGGAGGGGAAGCAGGAGGTGGCCACCGCGGCGACGTGCTCGGATAGCTCGTCTACTGGCCCAAGGAAGAAGAAGACAAGACGACGTTTTCCGAAACCCCCCCCTGAGAAAACAAGAACTGTGAAAAGGTCCTTGTCCTTTTAGAACAACAACTCAAAAACTATGTTGGGGTCTTTTCTGTAAAAGATAAAAATTGGCAAAAATTATTTTTGGAATCCTTGTTAAATTTACAACCTCAACATATTTTTGTTTGACAAAAATTATACCATTTCAAACCATCCTTTTAGGGTGGCACTTTTAAGTGATTTTAATAAACCTCGTTATTTAATTTTAGAGCACATGTTTTAAATACCACTAGGGGTTCGAAAATGCATGCATGACATGACATGATCACAACAACAAACACACAAGCACTTTATTACAAAAAGGTGGATGTTACAAGTCTACCCCCCTTACAAGAATCTCGTCCCGAGATTCCTAGGTTTTAGAAAAGAAGGACGGGTACTCAGATCGTAAACGATCTTCTCGTTCCCAGGTTGCTTCAGCTTCAGAATGATGAGACCACTGAACTTTGAGGCACTTGATGCTTCGGCATCGAATATTTCGTTCAGCTGCCTCGAGGATACGGACAGGACATTCTCGGTAGGTCAGATCATCCTTAAGATCAATGGTTTCATGATCAACACCACGGTTGGGATCTTTGAAGCAACGACGAAGTTGTGAGACATGGAATGTAGCATGAACCCGTGGAAACATTGAAGGTAGATGGAGACGATAAGCAAAATTCCCACTTTTTGCAAGAACAGGGAAAGGACCAACATAGCGAGGCGGTAATTTTCCTTTCATGACATCACGATGAACACCTTTCAAAGGTGTGATTCGAAGATAGGCTTGTCCACCAACATCATAACGAATATCTTGTTGATGGTCACCACAACTCTTCTGGCGAGACTGAGCAGCTTTCAGATGTTCACGGATGATACGAACTGTTTCTTCAGTCTCATTGATCAGATTCTTCGGTCCAAAGAACTGTCTTTCCCCGGTTTCTGACCAATTTAACGGAATTGAACAGTTTCGATTGTAGAGAACTTCAAACGGAGCTTTGGCCAAGATAACTTGGAAACAGTTGTTGTAAACGAACTCGGCGGATGGAAGACACTTCTCCCAATCATTACCGAAGGATACAACACAAGCTCGAAGCATGTCTTCAAGTGTTTGGTTCAGACTCCCGAGGTGATCATTACGGGATGATTGATAGATGATGGTGGAATGTAGACGACTTCCCATAGCTTGCTTGAAACTTGCCCAGCCCTTGGAAGTAAACAGATTTCCATGATCAAAAAGGATTTTCTTAGGAACACCATGAAGAGGTATTATCTGAGAGACATACAAATCTGCCAGTTGTTTAGCATTGATGCCCTGATGGATAGGAACAAAATGAGCAACCTTTGACAGACAATCAATCACTACCCAGACAGCGGTGTGTCCCTGATCATTTCTTGGAAGACCAACAATGAAAGTCATCTTAACTTCATCCCACTTCCAAACAGGAATAGATGTGGGGTAGAGAGTAGCAACTGGTCTTTGATGTTCAGCTTTAGCACGACGACAAACGTCGCATTCAGCCACAAATTGAGCGATGTCTCGCTTCATCTTGGTCCACCAGAACCTTTGACGTAGATCATGGTACATTTTGGTGCTACCAGGATGAGCAGAGAGAAGTGACTCATGAGCTTCACGGAGGATCAGCTGTTTCAGACTCCGTTTCTTCGGCACAACAAGACGTTCACCAAAATAAACGGTACCTTGATTATCAACCGAGAAACATGTAGGAATTCCACGAGAAATCTTTCTCTTGACCAAGGTAATGCTTAGATCGCGCTTTTGGGCATCCTTGATTTGATGTTCAAAGGATGGTTTCACTTCCGGATTAACCAGATAACCAGAGGGAACAACCTCAAGATTGAGCTTGGAGAACTCTTTGTGGAGAGAAGGTTGATCTTGCTGTATCATCAAGCTGTTACAGTAAGACTTCTGGATTGTCGTGTCAGCCACGGCTTTACCTTTATCAACTTGACATTTGACCTCCACATTGGGTTCTTTGACTAGTTCCAACCATCTCTTTTGTCTGAGACTCAGATCTGGTTGGGTGAAAAGATATCTGAAGCTCTGCTGGTGGAAGTAGAACTCACATTGATTTCCTAGCAGATGATGACGCCATTGTTTCAGGGCATACACAACAGCTGCTAACTCAAGAGCATGAGTTGGATATTTGAGCTCATCTGGTTTCAGTTGTCGAGAAGCATAAGAAACCACACGACCATCTTGCAAAAGACCGCAGTCGATACCTTGACGAGAGGCATCACAGAAGATGACAAAGTTCTTGCGCATGTCCGGAAGGACAAGCATAGGAGCATTAACCAACTTGGTTTTCAACAACCGGAAACTTTCTTCTGCCATTCTTGACCATACAAACTGTTTATCTTTCTTAAGAAGATCAGTCATTGGTTTGGCAGCTTTGGAGAAACCTTCAATAGAGCGGTGATAACAACCGATAAGTTCGAGGAAGTTTCGAACCTCTTTGATGGATTTAGGTGACTCCCGGTCCAATATGGCTTGAACTTTATTAGGGAGAACTGCAACTCCTTCAGAAGATAGGACATAGCCTAGGAATATGAGCTCTTTCAACCAGAACTCACATCTGGAGAATTTGGCATAGAGACGATGCTCACGAAGCTTTGTCAAAGCTAGCCGAAGATGTTCAACATGTTCTTCTTCGGACTTGGAGTAGATTATAACATCGTCGAGGTAAACCACAACGAACTTGTCAAGATACTCCATGAAAATGGATTTCATAAGCCCCATCAACATGGTTGGAGCATTGGAGAGTTCGGGAAACATAACAGTGTACTCGTAAAGACCATAACGAGTTTTGACAACCGTTTTAGAAACATTCCCGGACCTAGTCTGAAGTTGATGATAACCCAGACTTAAGTGTATCTTGGAGAAAACAGTGGCACCAATCAGACGGTCAAACAAATCATCTGTCTGAAGAAGAGAACACTTGTGCTTTATTGCCACATCATTGAACGGACTATATTCACTGACCAGCTGGGGAACTGTGGTATCCTTCTTCATGACGAAGAGTGTAGGACATCCGCAAGAAGGTGTGTTGGCATGAGGGAAACCTTTCCCTTCTGACTCCTCTATTTGCTTCTTCAACTCAACCAGCTCTTCTAGAGACATATGGTATGGTCTTTCAGAAGTAGGAGCCACTCCAGGAATTAGCTCAACAACAAATTCCACTGAATAAACAGGATACATACCAGGAAGCTCTTCCGGGAAGACATCCGGAAACTTACACACCGCTGGTACCTCATGAATCTCGGAAGATGATCGAACTTCGATTGCATTGAGCTGAGGACGTGGCTGTGGTTGAACTGTCCCACAAGGAAACAACAACCGAGTTGTCTGACCACAAGGATGAATCAGGGTAACAGACTTGGCTGCACAGTCAATCATGGCATGATGTGTTGACAACCAGTCCATGCCCAGTATGACATTGATGTCATTTGAGTCCATGATAACAAGTGTAGAAAGAAACACCAAACCTCCTATTTCAATTGGGACACCAGGGCAACACTGATTAGACCAGCAGAAGGACCCTGGGGTGGAAATTATTAACGGAGGAACCATACTCGCAAGAGGTATGTCATGCAACACCACAAAAGCTCTTGATACACATGAGTGTGATGCTCCGGAATCAAACAGAACAGATGCTGGAGCTAAATTGACACGAAGCATTCCCAACACGACATCAGGTGCTTTCTGAGCTTCTTCAATCAGAACATGGTTCAAACGACCACGGTTAACAACACGTGTAGGGACAACCTGTAGTGCAGAAGGTGTCCTCTGGGGACATTTGTTGGAGTAATGGCCAAGTTCATCACATACATGACATGTCACCAGCCGTTTCTTACCACCAACAACTCTGGATTGCCCACCAAGGTGGCCTTGTTGAGCAACTGATGGATATGAAATAGCACTGTATGGAACAAACACACGACGCTTCTTGGAACCAGAAGAAGACGCACGTGACTCTCCAGAAATCTGCTTCGAAGAAGTTTCCATTTCCTTTTTGCCACGCTCCAAGATAAGAGCATGATTATAAAGGTCCTGGAAGGTTGGAAACTGGAAAGACAATAGCTCATAGCGAACTCCGGAGTCCAGACCCTTGCGGAACAAATCTTGTTTATCCGCATCATCTGCAACATCTCGGGGTGCATAACGAGCCAAACGGGTGAATTCACGCCCGTAAGTTTCAACATCCATCTGTCCCTGGGTCAGATCCAGGAACTCTTTTCTTTTGGAGTCCATAACTGCCTCAGGAACATGGGCGGCACGGAACTCTTTACGGAACTCCTCCCAAGTAACCTTATGTCCCGGCGATTGCAACGCCAAGAAACCTTCCCACCATGAACCAGCTTCACCCTCTAGCTGATAGGCGGCGAAGTTCACACGGTCACTTTCTGGAACATGGAGAGCATTAAATTTGCGCTCGATGGCACGAAGCCAATCATCAGCATCGATGGGTTCGTTGAGATTGCTGAAAGTTGGAAGCTTAGCATGAACTAAATCCCCAAATGTAACGCATTCGTCGTGATGACGTTCAGTGTTTTGCGCCACACGCTCAAGGAGATGTTCATTTCTCAGGAGGTTGGTCTCGATATCCTGAAGAACTTGCGTCATTAAGGAAGATGAAGACTCTCCCTCGATATGACCACTTTCAACGGAATCTTGAATACTCCCGGACATCCTGAGTACAAAGAAACGGAACCATAAGAAACACTCCCATGGAAAGAATGCAACAGAAAGATTCAGGACTTGATATGGACCAATTGAAGTCAAAAGGATTCAACGATTTGGACCAAAGGAGGTAACTTGGAAACTCTGAGAACATTAGCAACCTGACACGGAGTACTAGGAAAAACACCCAACGATTTTGCTCCTAACTTTGAAGTTAACAGGTGAGAGGTAAAACATTTGAAATCAAATGAGATACGGTGACTCAGAGTTAGAGCGATACCAGGTAAGGAGTAAAAAGAATCCTAAGAAGGTTTTCATAACTCATTTGTCATTTCGGAAATAATTTTCACAAACTCTAGACTCAACATCGACCAATAGCAAGGGTTTTCCTACAGGCAGTCCTGCTCTGATACCAAGACTTGTCAGACCCCGGACCCAGAGATATACATACTGTTATGTGCTCCTAGCAATGGACTCACAAGGGCTTCAGGGTTACCAGCCCCGGCCGCAACAAACAACGGCAGGCAGACCGGATTCATCGGCACGTAGTCCGGATCCCCGGTCTACTACTCCTTGTGTCCATGCTAGTCATAACCAGATATGGATACCCAAGCGTCCACGAGTCGGATGAAACTGAAGGAACGGGACCAAAGCTATACAGAGCTGCTATGTGTCCAGAAAGTGCAACAACAATCGAGGGTTACTGGGGTTACCTCGCCCCAGGCCGATCAAATCGACAGGCGGGCTCGGACATGGATCATCGGCTCCACAACCCCTCGACTGCGACAACTATGCAGGCATAGCCAAAACTGTATAACAATGAGCTCGAAACCAACAACCGATCAAAGCAGTACTCTAAACATGAAGCTTTATTAAGCAAGTAATACTAGAGCATAGCTTACAAACAGAGGTCACACGACCCAACATTACATCAGACAACGGAAAGCAAATTATGTTGCTATTAAACAAGAACCAAAAAGGCCTAAGAGGCCGCAACATAAGGCGACGTCCCAGCCCATAGATTCCAGGCTGCTACCTGGGAAACCCCAAACTATCCGTCGATGTCCACTTTGAAACCCCACCTAAGGTATGGAACTTCACCTGAACCAAATTGAAGCAAACATGAGTACGGGAGGTACTCAACAAGACTTAACTAACCTATTATATATCTGCTTGTTCGAAAAGGGTTTATGAAGGTTGTTTTGCATAAAGCCAACTTTGTTTCGAATAGAGGGAGGCTGAGAAGTTTTTCACAAATCTTTTAAAAGAATACCCTCTCATGGGTATTGCCTTCAGAACCTTCGAAGCATCATCTTCAGCACCGATAACTGGAACCACCTCTTAAAGCTAATCATTCATTGGCAACATCTTTTACGTCATGTTCAAGTTATCTATGATCTCAGGATCCGTCACCTAGTTGTCCTTAACCGCGGACACGGCTTTTCGAAAAGATTAAACCCTGCAGGGGTGTACAACTTTACCCACACGTATCAACCGACTCTTATTGCCAAGCTATTGGCACAATTCCGACGATGTGCCGGCAGAGGGTGGCTGACCACGATCTTTCCCTTGCTTCGCCTATTCCATGAGTCGCTCCGAGTAGAGATGGACCGCCAATAGGGAGTGGCCATCTCCTGCCGGGTCTCTATCGTTGTGCGCAATGCTCGACGGTTACCTTCCCGCAGAGCGCCGATACACCACCACGTCCTAGTTTTGAAAATGTTTTGATATCCCCAGCAAATCCAAATGGAACGCCCGAACTAGGCAACTCATGGAACAAACTAGACAAGTTGAAACCGAGGGGAATCCAATCCCCGTGTGGTTGCACGATCATTCTTGGCTTCAAAGGCGAGAACTCGCTCCTAGGGGCATGAACGAGGCAAATCACCACATTCCATGTGGCAACTCATCCAAGCCTTTAATCATGTTAAACACACATCTCGAACCTTACCACGTCATCCTGTCATACTAAATTCATTTCGTAGCTCTGATTCATCAACCGGATGGAGCAGAGACAAACAGACATGTATGACTAAGCATGGCATATTTGAGGTTTTGGCGATACACCCAAACAAATCCTATGTCAGCTAGGAGCATGGAATCATGATATCTGGTTTATGCAACTAAATAGGATAACTCTATCTATTGACCCAAGATACTTTGTAAAAGCATGCATTGTACGAGAAGGAAAACACTTCGAAAACATATATGGGCAGATAAGAGGTTATGCTTGCCTTGCTTCAAGAAAACCAGAGAAAGCTTCAAGGAATAAGTGCTTGACTTGGTTGTTTAGACCAAGTATTCAGCAACAGGGATGTCGAACTTCACTCCGGATTCGCGTTCTACCGATAAGAGTGAAAACCGGAAAGAAAGAGAACAACACTCAAAACAGGCATCGATGCAATGCTCAATATGTATGCATGAACATTTGAATGCATTAAAGATAAGCCCTAAACATGGTTCATGGTTGCTAGGGTTCATATGTTAAGAAAACAGTTTCGGTGAAATTAGTCCCGAAGTGGACCTCGGAGGCCGATTCGGGCAAAACCTATAGGTGCGACAAGTTAAAGTGCTCAAATAGGGTTGAGAACACCATAACTAGGTTGCATTTGAAATTCTAAGCATTTTGACATATAACTTGCAATTTTCCAATTTTCTTGAATAAAAACTTATTTTCTTTATTTTAAAGGATTTAAATAATACTCAAAATTCAACATTGTCAAAAATGTGTGAAAATGATATGAACATGTAGATTGTATTTTTCTGAACAAAATGGTGTGTTGAACACATTTTTCTGATGAACCAAATAAAAGTTATTGCATTTTCAATTTTATTTGTTTTTCTGTAATTTAAATGAGGTGGGGTCCACGTGTCAGTTCCAATTTCAGTTGACAGGAATAAATAGAAAAATGCCTGGTGACATCAGCGTGATGTCGAGGTGATGTCACCCGGGGCCAAATCCTTCACAGCCACGATGCAATTGAGGAAATTACTCGAAATTTCGGAAATCAAAACCCACCACAAGATGGAGGTGATCAAGGGGATGCTCGGGATGGTCTCGGTTGGCCGGGAGATCGCCGGAGTGCTCGCCGGCGAGCTCGGGCGGCGGCGGCGGACCGCGGCTCCGGCGACAGGGAGCTACAGGGGGAGAGGGAGTGAGGCGAGGGCACCGGCGGGTGCGTCTGCTCACCGTGAGCCTGATGGCGGAGTCGGGGAGGCGAGGCGCGGCGCCAATCGCCGGCGGCGAGGAAGATTCCGGCGACGGCCGTGCGGAAGTCCGGCGGAAATTGAGGCCGCACGCGGCGTCCCTGCTGCTGCCTCCACTCGAGGAGGACGAAGGGGAGGTGGCGGAGCCGGTGGGATGCTCGGAAAGGGCCGGGGGAGGCCGTAGCTCCGGCGACGAGCGGCGGAATCCGGCGGCCGGTAGGGTTTGGTTTCCGGGCGTGGCCTTCCTGTTCGTTCCTGTTCGCGGGAGAGGCAGAGAAGAGGATGAGGGCTTCGATGTGGGGAGGAGGAGAGGGAAACGGGTACTTCTCCTGGTCCTTATCCCTGCGGAGGGGAAGCAGGAGGTGGCCACCGCGGCGACGTGCTCGGATAGCTCGTCTACTGGCCCAAGGAAGAAGAAGACAAGACGACGTTTTCCGAAACCCCCCCCTGAGAAAACAAGAACTGTGAAAAGGTCCTTGTCCTTTTAGAACAACAACTCAAAAACTATGTTGGGGTCTTTTCTGTAAAAGATAAAAATTGGCAAAAATTATTTTTGGAATCCTTGTTAAATTTACAACCTCAACATATTTTTGTTTGACAAAAATTATACCATTTCAAACCATCCTTTTAGGGTGGCACTTTTAAGTGATTTTAATAAACCTCGTTATTTAATTTTAGAGCACATGTTTTAAATACCACTAGGGGTTCGAAAATGCATGCATGACATGACATGATCACAACAACAAACACACAAGCACTTTATTACAAAAAGGTGGATGTTACATTTTGCCATGCCATGTGTTTTATAGTGTCTCATGGGCCTTGGGTTCCAAAGATACCATCACTCTCTGTGTTGGGGCCTCACCGACGTCGGATTCTCTCTGGCGGGTTCTAGGACTGCTCACACCCCGAAACTCCCGGATCT